>CM041543.1:21586192-21848743 GCA_023238725.1 Scortum barcoo
CATTCAGAAGGTATAAAATAGAAGTAAAACAGCTTATGCAAGCAGCTTAATGTCAAACAATAATTTCAATAATTATTATAATATTATTATTATATATTATTATTATTATAATAATTTCAATGCAAATTTTCTGCAGGATGGTTTAGGCTTAAGTGCTTTCACTCAATTATGTCATCATACTGCATGAGTCTCTTACAGCCCTGAAGTCTACACCTTTAGACTGTAACGCCTCTTTGCGTCTCTCCCAGATAAATCACACCTGGTGTAGACGGACGCAGCCCGACGAGACCTCACAAGCAAAAAACGACAAATACAGACTTCGACTTTCCAGAAACACAGACCATCAAAACACGATATCCGAAAGACGTGACGTCAAAACTCGTTCATCTGTGAATATAAACTCATCATTCACTGCTCATCACACAGGACTACAAGTGATCTTTGCCTCAAAGATGTGTTTGTATTGTGTCTCTATCTAAAATCAGGCTGTTTCATCCTTGTTTCTTGTTGTGAAATACCTCAACAACTAATAATTAAATTCCAAAGTTGTGCATTATGAGGTAGAAATGGTTCGTTATCATGCTGATGTTAGCATGAAGCTCTGAACACAGCTGAGCCTTACAAACTCTGCGGAGATGAAAGTGCAGAGCTGAGTCTAACAAACTGACCGAAGATAAATTCTTTCATTTCAGTCTCCTCTGGCGCCCCCCTCAGGTCAAACTTTCAGAAACCTCCGCGCTGTAACTGGTTGACTTTGGGGAAAAGTCTGAGTGCATTTTGTGCGGTGACAAGCTGAACAGTTTGAGGCGACAGACCTTTGACGTCTGCGATGTGACGGCAGGACAGAACGATGCTGCCGGGCTCGTTCCTCGCCTGGGAGACAGAAAGAGACGAGAAGACGTGAAAACATCTGCAGAGGAGACGCAGCTGTGTGACAGACACGATGAGGTTTGGATCATCTAAAACTTACATGCTTGTCGAGGCCCAACGCAGGAGAGTCCGTCTCGAGACAGATGTGCTCCAGCGGGATCTTCCGGATCAGTTTGTCTCTCTGTGTGGCAGAATTACGATGAACTTTTATTAACAAATAACTAAAGTCAGGATGACAGATTTACTCCCCGTCTTCCACTTCAGGTCGCAGGTGACAGCCAGACTCCTTACTTTTGGTTATTTTGATGTTGCACTACCTCTGTATTAAACACTAAAGCTGACATACAGTATTAAATGTGAATTATTTCTAATAGTATTTAAATAACATCAATCACATGATTTTAATAGAAAGGTGACGATGCAGACGCTTCCTTTACTGCAACACAATACACTTTGATTATTGTATGTTAATAGGAAAAATACACTGTAATACTACTATTTCAATTAATATTACTAATATATTTATACAGAAAGTGTACTAACCCTACTGCTACAGAAAAAGTAGCATTTCCAAGATGTTTACTGCTTAAACTACAACCAATACTACTGTTTTAAAACTTCTATTGTATTACTGTTCCTACTATTAGTACCAGGAGTACTACCTCTCCAATAATAGATCTTTCTGTAAAACTTTACATTACTTTGCACTATTTCTAAGATCTATGAAGTTACTATTACTTTCCTGCTGCCATTCATTCACATGTTGTCTCCTACACTACTATTACTCAATAGTGTGTATTTCATAGGTTGTCTGTAAGTTTTATGGTGCATCACGTGTCTGTGAGCATGCTGTACTTCATCTGTATGTTTTATGACTGCAGATGAGCCGAAGTTCAGATTAAGTTTTATGAATTCAGCAGAAATGCAGAAGCGTGCAACTGCTGATCATTCATACGAGGTCAAAGGACATTTTAAAGACACAAGGGTGACACAAGGGTACACGCACTCACACACACATTAACTTTAGTAATTTCTGGCTTGAACACGCAGTAGATTTCCCCGCAGTCTTAATCTAACTGTACAATCATAATAAAGTTGCAGTGGAAATAAAAGTTTCTCTGATGCAAAAACCTCTTTCTTACAAAGAGTGAGCACTAAGATTTACAGATAAAACAATACATGAAACTTTATACTGTCTTTGTTTACCCAAAAAGGAGGCAGTAAGGATGTTTGGCAGACTTGGTGCATCACTGAGCCCTTGTTATCGTGGTTAAAGACAAGTTATGTCTCTGTATGACCTTGTTATATTAGACACAGAGAGAAGTTAAAGTGAAGTCATGCTCTTATGTGCCCCTGTAATGTTAGACATAGAGATTTTGGTTTATTAGTTGTACATTTTATAGTTCTGGGAAGATTAAAATCCACTTTAAAGTTATAAGGTACATCTGACAATAAAATACATCATAATGCTGATTGGCAGCTTAAAATGTCGACATAGTGGCTTTTAAAACACACATATACACATCTGTATATTTATTGTGTTTTCAAAATCATCACAGCCATGAATATTAAAAAATGTGACTTCCCGCCTACTTGTTGGTTCCTGCAGACAGCAGGTGGGAAGGAGAACAGGTAACCAGCTTTCACACCTTCCAGAGCGACCGACGGCTTCCCGGCAAAGTTATGAAGAAGAGCTCGACTGATACCTGAAGGAAAAAATAACTTTCAGTCATAACAGTCGTAAAATCCGAATGTCTGTAAATGTACAAAACTGATAAAACTGGAGCCTGACGTGCACCTTGTTCTCTCATGGTCACTATGGTGACCTTCGCAGCTGATCGTGAGTGGACGTTTCTGTGCAGGAAGTAAGAAGAGACATTGTCATCATGGTGATAAATGAGTGTATTTCACTTGTGATTTGTGATTTTTTTGAGAGTATAAACCCGAATCTACTGTTGGTTTTCCTTTTCCCATCAATGAGTCACTCATGTACGCCTTGTGGACAAGGAGTGTTTGCATTCATGAAAATATGTTTGGTGAGAGGCGGCAGCACTTTTTGTGATCACGTGCTTTTATGCAAACAATGTTCAAATGAAGTCAAACCAGCCTTTAGATTCAGCAACACAATCAGTGAAACAGAGGCGAAGACATGCAGCTGAAGTTCAACTACATGATTGAGCCTGTACAGAGCCCCACAGTGCAGCTGCATGATGGCACTCATTAGCCACATTTGTATATGAACCTCCTGTATTGTAACTAGCTGCTCCCTTAAAAACTGACGAGGGCCCAGGTTTAAATAACGATAATAATAATAATAATAAGATTAACAATATGTTTGGCACTGATGTATAAAATAAACCCTACAATGAACATGATCACTGCGCTTTAGTGTTTTATGTGTCATATCTATGTGACAGTCTCGCGCTGAACTGTCGATATTCGGGTCTGTTGCGCTCACACAGGCAGCTCCAGCTCCTTGGCGATGTCGAGCTGTTTGACGAAGACGTTCATCTGGTCGTCTCTGTCCTGCTGAGTGGGAGCACACCACGGCGTGAAGTCTAAACCGATCTGGAAACAGAAACAACACAACAACATTTCAATGTCACAGGAGCTGCAGCTGCCTTTTGTTCACAAAGTTATTGTTTTACCTTTATTAAGATGAGTACGTGTCCCTGTACAGTACTGTAGAAGAGACTCAATTATCTTAAAATATGGTGAAAGTACAGTGGAAATAACACTCTGGAGAAAAGTTTCTTCTATGCAAAAAAAACTCTTTATTACAAAGAGTGAGCACTGAGGTCTGCAGAGTGTAGAATTGAATAAATTAAAACAACACACAAACTTTTACACTGGAAAAATTTCACCGTGTAAGCTCGGCATCATGTCGGCGATGACCTTTACTCTACATTCAGTTATTCTGCACAAGGTGGTCTGCTGTCTTTGTTTACCCAAAAAGGAGGCAGCAAGGATGTTTGACATACTTGATGTGTCACTGAGCCCTTGTTATGGTGGTTAAAGAAAAGTTATGCCTCTATATGACCTTGTTATGTTAGATACAGAGAAAAGGTAAAGTGAAGTCATGCTCTTATGGGCCACTGTAATGTTAAGACATACAGATTTTTCTTTATTAGGCTGTACATTTTATATTTTCTAAGTTCTGGGAAGATTAAAATCCACTACAAAAGAACATGTTTCATCTTTTTGAAAAGATACAACATGTTTCATTAAATGTCTGTAAAGGTCGCTTAATGCTGAGAAAACGAGACAAAATATGAACAATTTCCTTTCAAATGTGTAAAGAGATCCATTTAATGCACAGATTTGATAATAATAAATAAATAAATAATACAGTTACTATCTTTGTTTTGTATTTCTTCTTCATATTTTGCAGACTGTTCAGAAAAATTGAACAGTTGCAGGTAAAATGTGTGTGTGAAAGTGTTCCTGGAGCTCAGAGCTCGCTGTGCTTCCAACCCGATCCACAAAAATAACAGTGATGGAAACTGCAGTGTGGGACTGTTGACTGTGTCCTGTGGTGTCTGCGATCTGCTCGGACAGACACACACATTCCTCAACAGCAAAGCTCGACAGCTTTAGAGACTACCGCAGAAAGACTGGTGTGTGCGTGTGTGATTGTGTAAGTGCGTAAGAGAGTGTGTGACTGACTGCGTTCATTAACGTTTCCGAACAAGGAAGATTAGAGGGCGAGTCGAGAGTTTTAACAAGTTTAATCTGCTTTTTTTTTTTCCAGGAGTCACATTTAAATTGGGATTTGTTAACTGGAGGATAAAAGATGCAGCTGTGTGTGTGTAGAATAGTGGTGTGTATTAGTTTGTGCACTCTGCCTTATATGGGTGTGTTTTTAGATCTTAAATGTTGAGACTTGGATTTTAAGGTTAAAATTAGAGGAAGGTTGACGTTCAGGTGACAGTTTGCATTCATGGGATGTAACATGTCGAGTATTTTGTATTACTCCTGCTGTCGGTAGGAAGAAGTCAGGAAATAGACTAGTTTAAAGACAAAGTCAGAGATGGATTAAAGTTGATCGTGGTTAGGGAAAGGGCTTAATGATGAATCAGTCTAATCAATATAAAAGGAAAAACTTTTGTGTATGTGAGTGTGAGCCGTTTACCTCTCCAACAGCGACCAGGCGTTCTCGGTGTTTGTAGAAATGTGGCAGGGCAGCATCCAGATCCTGAAAGAAAAACATCTTTATTAAGAACTGCAAGACAGATTTGGCTTCATCTAAACACAAATCCTGGTTTTCTTTCCTGTTTAAGCCCCTCACTCATGACAGGCTGCTATATAAATAATGAAAATATGAATTTATCTCTTCATTATTAATGAAGATTATAAAACTGAACTCTCTTTTACTCTCTATTGCTTAATTTAGTTTTGGTAACTTTCATCAACTCTACTGAATAATCAGCAGCTTGGTTGGATTTTCTTCACTTTTCTCTTCAGAAAAAGAAAACTGTAGTGAACAGTGTCTCCCTGCTGCAGGAGACAAAACAACTTTGGGTGTACGGCTGCACAAATCAGTGAAAATGAGATTTTATTCAAAAGACTGTGGAGGAAAATGGTAAAAATTATGAGCATCCTCTGATTCTATTTTTTTTTAATAATGTTTCTCTTCACTTCATGTTTCTGATGTCAACTAACCTTTCAGGATTTTCCAGGTCCATGAGAGGCCTGTGTAACAGTACTCTGCTGGTTGCTCTGTCAGTCAGAAGTGTGAACACAGGAGTTAATCCTGGCTCAGCTTACCTCCTTCAACAAACTATCGAGCAATTGAAAATGATTGTTTCAGTCCGCTGCCAAATTTTCTCCACTGATGGATTGTTCAGCTGAGAAGATGAAACTTGAAACTCTGAAGAGGATCTGATTTCTTTACAGCTTCATGTTGACTTCAAACACACTGATCAGTTAAGGCTGTGAGAAAAAACAAACTTTTCTTTTGTGAAAGAAACTTTGTCTTTACGGGGAGCGGCTCCCTCTCTCTACAACATCAAAGCTTTACGTTGTGATGATTAAGATACTGTATAGGAGGAATGTTCTATATATCAATAATATATTAATAAAAAAATAAATCCACCTTCATCTCCTCCAGAGGCCTCAGAAACACTCCCACCATCCCTCTGACACACACTGAGCAGACTGGATACAGTTACTCTCCTCATTTTCTCAGACTCAGTAAAGTTCAATAATCAGAGGACGCAGATTGTTTTAGTACCTGAGGCTTCACGCTGCGCTGCTCGGGGCCCCCGCCGCCCTGCAGCGGATGGACGCCAAAACAAGGAGCTACCAGATCTGGATAACTGTGAGAAAAGAATTCAACAGGAACAACCTGAATAATAAATACGATGTTATCCAGCAGAGAGCAGATACACAGGTCAACGTAAATGTTTTTATTCTTGACACTGTGAAACTGTGACTTCAGAGAGAAGAAACATTTACACAAGTTCTGCACTCACTGTCGGTGCAGTTTATTTTAGTGAGACAAATTTTAACTTGTTTGGTTGAATAGCCCTAAAATAAAAGAAATAAAAGAATGGAAGGTGCTGAATCCTGCACAGAGACATATCACTGATTCACACTGAATTAAATAGTATATCTGTTTTTCACAAGAAAAATTCTCACAATAAAATATAGTTTTTCCAGACAGTGAATTTGTTCATGACAAAGGGAACAAATAAGTTCCCAATAACGAGGGTACAACAGAAACAGGTACTGCCCAGTGAAAAACAAACAAATTTTAGCACATTATTTGTGACAGTGTATTATCTAAATGTGTTTATAAAAGAAACTAATTCCTGACTTCGTTCCTTGTATTTTATACATTTACTGCACTGCTCCTTCCTGATTTCTCTATAAAACACACTTTACTTCAGGAGATGAGACATTATTTTTTTCTTTGAACAGATTACATAACGCTGAAGACCGATTTACAGACCGATCCTGCAGCTGGAGCACTCTGTCAAACTCTCTGACTTCTTCTGTAACTGCAACCAGAGTCTTCACCCCGGCCTGCACATGCACAGAACGAGAGAAAGAGAGAGTATAGTCATATATTTTATATTATTAGCACGTTATTTGTGATGAATTTCCCTCAGCCTGGACAGATGAAGCGATGACTGACCTCTGTGGTCCTCTGGATCACATCCTCCAAATCCTGCAAAAAAAAAGAAACAAGTTCATAGATTTATTTGAAAAGTTATAAAACACATAAGTGAAACAAACAAGAACAGACGTACAACTGTAACTTATACTGCAATAGACATTCAGCCCTTATAATTAAACACTTATAATACACAGTATAAAACACGGTCTATTTACTTTAAAGTACTCTACCTTCAAAGTAAATATACTTTATGTTTAGTCATAAGCCTACCTCATGTAATGAGGGTCAAATACTTTTACTAAATATTAAAAACTACTGCTAAATATGATACTACAGTTTCAGGTTATTAAGTCACCCTTGTTTTGACATTTGACATCCTACCTCTTCAAACTCTCGGGCTGAAATGTGACAATGACAATCCACAAAGGCGAACTCCATTGAAAATTAAAAAAATATCCAGCTAAAAGAGCAAATTAAATCGATAAACTGACGATATCTTTTCATTTCTCTGCAAACACAGCCGGACGGAACGTTCGTGCGATGATACTAGCGGTGTTTTTCCGGGAGGGGAAGGTTTTGTGGGCGGACCGATGATTCACTTCCGGATTGAGTTGTAAACAAATGTTGGCGGCAAAGATGGAGATTGAAAATCCAGTCCGAAATGAAGCAGAGCAGGAGTACAGAGTGAAAGTAACCTCGAAGAAACAAGTGACGGAGCAGCTGAATAAATACAAAGAGGTTTTAAAGACGGTTCTGGACGGACAGCCGGACGGATCAGAGGAGACGAAGCGAGTTTTACTGCAGGAGCTGCTGGCGGTGGGTCAATTTTTAATGTTTAATACAGTTTATTTACATAATTCAGACATCAGCTAACTGTTTATGACAAGTCTCAACAAACAGCATCGATTTATAAAGATTTTCTGTCACCATAAGTGCGCTTTGTGGTTTAGTTTAGTTACAGCACACCAAACTCCATAGAAAAAATGTCCTATTTAATGCTTGATTTGCTGTAAAGTTTAATAAACAGCAGCAAAAACACTTAAATTTAATTGAAATGTTTGTTGAGGTTAAAGTTAAGATTCGGCGTCAATTAGTAAGACAAAGGGCACAATTTTATGTAAATAAAACCTCAATTTTCACGAGATGAACACACAGCTGAAGATAAAGTTTACAGTGATGGAAAGTATATTTACTCAAGTACTTTAATATACTTGAGTATTTTTATTTTATGCTACTATCTACTTCCACTCCACCACATTTCAGATTCGAATATCGTACTTTTTACTTTACTGCATTCATCAGGCAGGTCTGGTTATTTGTTACTTTAATTTAAACTTTAAAAATGCAGAGTTTTTACCTGTAACAGAGAATTTCTACACTGTGGTATTAATACTTTTACTTAAGTAAAAGGTATGCAAATTAGAACAGACAAGAAAACCCAAGTTTTCCCTCACATTGACATTGAACTGATTGTCTTTATTTTTTAACAAATAAAAACAAGGCACTTGATAATATCACTGGAAAAAATAGTGCATTAACTACAATTCTGTTTATTTCAACTGATCTGTATTTGTATTTGCAGAACTTTGAGGCGGCTGTTCAAGACAACGTGTTGGTGAACGGGCTGCCCTGGGACGAGGCGCCCGACATTGAAGGTGATTCACTGTCAAACAACAGCACTTCTTTCCCGAGCTCGAGCTTTACATTTCAGCCTTATTCAGTTAAAAACTGTTGTCCTAAATTCTTCCAAACAGAGGACGAGGCCATCGATCTGGAGAGTCTGCTGGATGACACCATTGTGGAGACCACCAGGAGGCGCCGTACGTACCCGAGACAGATCCTGCCCCATGTGGTGCACTCCCTCAAAGCCGAGCGGAAACTCTTGGTGGGTGTGACGGTGACTCTGTCTGTGTTTGGGTCTGATAAATATAAAGTGTGTGGATGTTGTTGGGTCTCAGTTTTATTCAATAAACACAGCCGAGTGGGAGGAAAACAGCATTTTACAGAAACTTCACAGACAGTGGCCAGAAACACACTGAGATTAAAAAGTTCGATTGATTGAACATCATCTTTGTTCTATCTGACAAATATTGAGATTAACTGATCGTACTGTGGCTTAATGTTTATGTAAAATAAACTTGTTCCTTGCTGAAAGACTTGTATTAAAATTGACTTAGTGTCAACTACAGTACTTTTAAGTAATAAAAATCTATGAATGTGTTTGATAAATAGAGGTTTAATTATTAATGATCCATGAGATTAATCCATTTTTTCAAAAGGGAAAAACATGTAATTAAAAAAAAAACGAAGAAAATCAAATACATAACATTTTTCTGATGTCTGCTGGGTTTTTGTTTTTCAGGGGCTGTACGAGCGCAGAGTCAAACCTCAAGAGGTGATCAAAGATCCTGATCAGGGTTGGTACCGCTAGTCACTCACACACACACACACACACACACACACACACACATTTTACTATATATAATAATATGATACATATGAACAATGAAAAAGACCATTATCACCATCATTTATATTATAACACACATTATTTCCTGAGCAACAATTATCTTGAAACATTTCACTACGGTTGAAATAAATACTCACTTCTGTGTGTACATATTTATACATGTAGACGAGCGACAAATTAAAGGAAAAACCTGAATCCTGACACCTACAGTGGGGGGCCTGAGGGCTCTGTTATGCTGTGGGGGGGCATTTATCTGGCAGGGTTTGGGTCCACTTGTCCTCTTACAGTAAAGGGTCACTGCAAATAAATATAAAGTTGTTGTGAGTGATCACCTTTATCCTCTGATGAAACATTTCTATCCTGATGGGAGGGGTCTCTTCCAGGATGGTAATGCTCCCATCAATACGGAGGGGGGGAGAGAATCAATGCCAAGGTGACCTAAAACACCTTACTAACACCTGACTAACACTCTTTATGTTGGCTTTTCCTTTAAATTGTCGCTGGTCTGTGCATGATAATCAGGAAGAACTACTTCTCTTTGAGATGGACATTTGAAAGTTTCCCCCTCCCTAAACTGAAACACCTGCATGCAACAGTGCTCTTTGTTCAGCTTGTGAGTTTCAGACTGTGGAGCAAAGACTGTGAATAACAAGGTAGCAGCTGGTTACAGATACATAATGAAACAATATGCTGGTTTGTCTTTTCTTCTGAGCGGTCTGTTTACATTAATTGTCGCTCATCAAAATGCTTCGCGTTTATCTCTGAAGTCTGAAACACTCTGAGTGCATTTCTTCCACAAAAAACATTTACAAAGCAGATTTTTCTTCAACATTTGAAACCTGTGTCGTTTACAGCCGCGCTTACAAGCTACCACTCCTTCTTCTGCACTGCCATTGTTGGTAGTGTGTTTCTTGATGTGCTGCTGCCAATTTTTGATCAGTTGGATGGTGTGAAGCCTTACTCTGGATTGTGTATTGTGTGTGTGCAACAAACAAAATTGGGATGTAAAAACATTACTCCACAACCTTAATTGGGGTCAGAACCTCATTTTATAGGCAGAGAAGAAGGGTTAATGTGGTGTTTTCTTGTGCAGTAATGATGGCATCAGCTCGCGTAATGAACACATTTCTCCTAAACAGCAATAATGAACGTTCGATCATTTCAATTTGTTGGTAACGTTCACAAATTTCACCAAACTCAGGAGAACAGACACAGCTAACAAACACTTTATTCAGTGTAATCACACTGTTCTTGTGTGTTTGTGTTTCACCAGAGAGCCTCATGAACGATCTGTCAGCAGCTGCTCCCGGGATGGTGAAACAGGCCATCCAGGTCATAAAGGTAACACACTCGACACTCGAACACACCAGTTCTCTGTCAAGTTTTATCTGCAAATGTGCATTTTATTTAACACTTTATTGACATGTTCACTTTTGTCTCTGTAGTCAATCAACACTCTGCAGAAACAAGCCGAAGGCCTCTGTGAGGTCCTCAGCATGAAACCGAGTCAAACCACCGAGGAGATCCACAGGGAGGTGTTTGGTCTCAGCCGACCAGACGCCCCCCCGCCTCCTGTGAACGGAGCCGCGAGGAGCAGCAGGCAGCCAATCAAGAGAGCCGTGGACGAGGCAGCAGCCAAAAACTGTTATGTTCCTCTCAGAAAGAAACCTGCGGGAGAGGGCGAGCCAGAGTGACGCTTCCTGTTACCGTTACCATGAGAACAGCGAAGATGGTGCGCTGTCACGGACTAAGACGCTTTTAGTTTTTCATTGTTTGAAGAGAACAGAAAGCAGTGTTTAAACATGATACTGAAATATTTCCTCTCATGTACAGTAAATGTTTCATGACTTGCACTCGGACATGAGCAGATGATGCTGATGGCGGGACGTCACTGTCATTCCGATAAACAAAAGGAGAGTTCGGCATCACATTTATGCTAAATAAAAGGCTCAGCCGTAAAGTCTGCGCAGAAAAGCATCATGTGAAGCCACGCTGATGTTTTTATCTGGTTTATATCAAAATGCATTTTTCAGACACTTTGTACTTTCTCTCAGCTTGAAATGAACGTTTCCTTTTTAATTGTTGTTTTATAGTCACTTTGAGAAATGATAAAGACACTTACTGGTAATATAACGTTTTTTTTGTGCCCCTTTTAAAGGAAAAGGTTCAGATTATTCTACATTTTCATTGTTGTACATAAAATCCATTAAAATATCAAAACAATGTCTTAGTGTGTCTCTCTCAGTACATTTGTGACTTGTCTCTTCTGTGCTTTCTTCTGAGCTTTGAGCCCTTTTGCCCTCACTGAAGGGGAAATGGTGCATTGGTTGGGGACTATTTTTAGCTGCAGACTAATACTGAAATAGTGAGTGTTCACAGCAGGAGGATGCTGTATAAACTGCAGAGCTGTATGATAAAGCGACAGTGTGAATCTGATGCTTTATGGGAAACCTCTGCAGACCACAAGGGCTCTGGTCAACTGTGGCCCCCGGGTCATATGACTTATGTAAACTGCCCTCGCTGCTTCTTCTAAAACAGCAACGAAATTGAAAAGTAAAAGAAAGCTGAAGTGAAACTGGAGCCGGATTTCTACCTGGTTTGTCTGAACGTCACTGGACTTGATGCCCAGTATACAAATAGCCTTTTTATGTGTGCAGGATTTTCTCCTGTTTTCCACCTTTTTAAAAAAATCTGTGATGTCAGACTGCGAGACTTCCTGCCAATCTCAAACAAATAACAAGAACAACCACCTCTGTGAAGGATGTGAGGTAAGTACACCTTAACATGTCTTTATTTTCTTATCATGGGAAAATGCTTTTTTTTTCTTGTGCAACCTGCTCCTTTGTTCAGATGGAGGTCAAAGGTCAAGGTTGCCCCAGAAAACATGAGGGTTCAAACCAACAAGAGGTTAAAGTGCAAAATCAAGTTTGTTGTGTGTGTGAGAGAAAGAGGAGGATGTTTTATAAATTGTGTGTGTGTGTGTGTGTGTGTATGAGAGTTTATTGCTGCCAAAAGAAAATAAAATTTCAAATGTTGCAACACAGAACAAAAAAATGTTGTTGGATAAATGTTAAACTACAAAAATGTGACTTGCTGATTGAATGAATAGAAAAGATCCTGAATTTAACTGTTTGTCATGTGTAGTGTGTTTGTGTAGTTTTGTTTTTCTATATTTTTGGGGTCCCAGCACCTCAGACCTCACACTGACAACTTTATGGGGACAAAAATATTCGTTCACATAAAGGTGACTATTTAAATGACCTCTAAAGACTCCCATCACGTGCATGTGATGTTTGTGAAGTTGGAAAACTTGTTTGTTTGTTTATTTGTTTATTTGTGTCTCAGAGTTCAGAGGACGGCAGCAGGAGGCTGAAGAGGAGAGAGAAGAACAGAGTCGCAGCCCAAAAGAGCCGAAAGAGACAAACACAAAGAGAGCTGACCTTCTGCATGAGGTGTGTGTGTGTGTGTGCGCACATACTCTTATATTGTGCTCTGTACTTCCACCTTTTCTAAGTGTTCTTTACAGAGTGGGGGGTGTTTTATCTATTCCTCACTGCTGTCTGAAGGTCAGAGTCTGGGTCGGGTTTAAAGAGTGTTCCATCTCTTCGATAATGCACTTCCATCAATTTTTGGAGAACCCAATAAAGACTCATTAAGAAGAGAATGGTCCAAATCAACTTTGCAGAGGCCGAGGTGTGTCTTTTTTAAGTGTAAGTCAAGCTAAGTCTCAACCACAATAGGAGATAAACCAGAGACGGTGATGTAAGGGATCAGAGGTCAGAGTTCCCCTTTAAGATTAAGATGGCAGTGTAATATTGTAAGCATAGCATGAGTATATCTGCACCAAATGTAAATCCTTGTAAACCTTCATTTATTATTTACTGGTCCTCTCGTCCATCTCCTCTCCTCTTTTCCAGGCCTGTGAGCTTTTGGAGCAGAAGAACAGGAAGCTGAAGAGAGAGGTAGATACAATACGTTTATATTTTTATAAAACACATTTGTCTTGGACATCATTAGTCTCTGCTGTCGCCTTGTTTCTCTCTCTGTGAACTCACCACTAACTAATCCACTGGTGTGTGCTTTTTAAGTCCAGTAAAGACAAACAGTATATCTTTATTTTACCTGTGAACATTTATAAACTCATGTAGTGGTTTGCGACGGACTCAGAAGTGCATCAAGACAACAAAAAGAAGATGCTACACAGTGATTAAAGTGATAAAGTAAATCTGTCCTTGTTGGTTAATCTGCAGGTGGATTCTTTGTCTGAGGAGCAGCGCCTCCTGACCGAAGCGCTCAGGGCCCACGAACCTTTCTGTCCCATTATGCACTGCTCCTTTGCTTCCTCCACCTCATCCAGCTTGCAGCCGGACGCCATGGCGGCCCGCTCTGTCTAAGCCAAAGAGAAATATTTCTGACCACAGTGAGCAGAGTTACTCTTTGTCCAAGGCTGCAGGCTCGTGCTCCAAAAAGCCACTAGATGGTGCCGTTCACTGTTCATCAGAGATAAAAAGCTTCAACAGGCGTGAAGAGAGAGACCTCTGGTGGTCAAACCTTTATGCAGCTTCATGTTCATAATGTAAATACAGCAGCACACTTTTCCACATTTGTACATTTCCCTCCTTCCATTACTGAAACAGTTTGACTCCCTCTTCAGCAAACAGTGAAAACAATAAAATCATTACATTCGAAATGTTGAGTGTCTTGATTTGCAGAATGAATTCTTCCATTTGTTTCTGTGATCTCCTGTTATACAAGTGCATGACCTTGACTAGAGTCACAGCTTTAACAAAGAGCCAGCACACACACACACACACACACACACACACACACACACACACACACATATATATATATACATTGTTTGGAATATAAAATATAAAAGCAAAGTTACACATCATACAATCATTTACTGAGATATTGATATATCATCTAAGAAGCAAATTAAGAAACGGGATCAAAGACATAACAAATAAAGTTAATAATGAACAGAACAGAACATACACATTTATTGATGCTTGAAATTATTATTTTTTCATTTACAAACAAATATAAAACACCTCAAGAAGCAGAAGAAACTGAAAAACTACAGCGAAGTCAGCATTTTGGTAACTGATGTTTGAAAACTGAAACCCCCCCCCACAAATGTGTCATACGTGTCCTTTGATTTTGGACGTATTCCTGCTCATGCATCATTTGTTATGTTGCAAAAACTGTCTTCTGGGATATTGCTCCATTTTACTGACACTTTTGAGGTCATCTGAAGCCGCAGACATGTCAGAGTGGACTCACAAACTCTGTATCACCAACATCAATATAGAAACCTGTGGTTTGGTTACGTTGGAGGACGCTCACTGAAAGGTCCAGTTCCTTAATTTGACCACAAGCTCATCAAACCTGACCTGCTCCAAGTTTTTCTTTCATTTTTCCTTCCTCTTCCATGCTGAGGTGATGAAAAGTTAATCCTGATGCAGAGGATGCTGACGCAAAACCGAGCCGCGCAAATTGACGAGAAACTGAACCACTTCACGGCTGCAGACTTCTGGGAAACCAAAGAGAAACTGGATTATTATCCTTCAAAGGCCCTTTTTATAAATTCTTGGAAGAAATTATAAAAAAAAAAAAAGAGTAATAGAAAGGAGAGCTGTTTTCAAGGCTTCAGTGGAGAATGACCAGCTGCTGTTTGGACGGAGATACAACAGGCTGCTGCATGGAAAGCCATTGTTTATACAGATGAGTGATGAACTACTTATAAGAGTTTAAAACTATGAATAATAATGATAATAAATAATTAAAATGATCTCTACACACAAACGGCAAAAACAGGGTTGGTGAGTGGGAATAGTTGAGACCGCTCTTATTTTTATGTCTCAAAGGTGAATTTTCAAAGGTTAATAAGTGAAAATGTTTCAGTGACACCAACTTTGAGTTATCTTATTGACTGGAAAGCTTCATATCCACTCCCTGACCCAGTTCTGCTCACAGGAACACAGGAATCAGCTCAACAATACCAACCAATAAGAGATTTTAAACACTCATAGTTTGCTGAAACCCATAAATATACGACAGTTCTCCTCAGTGTGTCCTCAGTGAGCACTAGCACATATACAGCATGCTACCACAGAAAGACATGAAATTATATTACGTGGTGGTGGTGCCATGTAAAGTGTTAAAATCACCATAATGTAATACAGTTGCTTCATGTATTTTCATTACAAAGTGCACATGGGAGAGGAAGAAAGTCTCTCTGCACCACCTCCACATGATGCAGCTGCACCAACATGCCAAAAATATGTGGACACCTTACTCCACATACAGGAGCTGTTGGTCATTGTTCAGCCCTAAGACGATAAAGAGATGATTTCTGGGACAAGCTGGCTCCAAAATCTGCCTGAAAGCCTGAAACCAGAAGGGCGGCGGCTGTAATGGCAGCAGATAGTTGTGCCTCTGGGTTCTTTAGGGTTCTGGACACGAGTCAGGGGAAGTTGATTACTTTTGACCACTTTGTACCTTTCACATGTTAAATGATCGGTGCAGGTGCAAACAGACAGTTAAACACAAAACTTTTCAGTTGTGCAAAGTAAAACGTTTCTTCATGAGCATGCAACAAGTCAAATTTGAGCTCAATTACAGCAACATGATCCTCCACTTTCATGTGTGTTTGTTTGTTTTTTTGTTTTTCACCTTGGGGAGATGGTCGGGGCTTTCACACCTGATGACACGCGACAGGTGAAGTAGAAGTTTAAAAAAAAACACAGCAGATTTTAATCTACTTTGCTGTGACTGAAAATAAAATCTGCCCTGCTGAGTGAACTCCGCCCATCTGGTTCTCCACGCAGGTTAAAACAAAGGCGAAGAGTGTTTGGAAACAGTCTCTGGTTTAGCTTTTAGACTTCCGGAGGAGTCACCACAAAACTGAGCTTCTAAATGAGGCCTGAAATCGCCACCGTCATGACAACATCAGTCACCTAGCAACCCAGGAAGTACTGCTGAGGCATTAAGTAACCTGTCACCAAGAGCACTTCTGAGGAATACAACAGGCGGCCTGCTCTTACACACAAAAACACCCTTATAACACAAACACACCTGCCTCTCACCACCTGTCACGTGGATACACACTGAGTTTGTGTGTGTTTGTCCTTTGCACACACACACGCACACACACCACACATACACAAACATATTTATTTACTTACTGGTTAAATCCTGATTCAGTTCAGGGAATTTCTATTACAGCAATTTCTCAGTTAGAAAATGATAGGGTTACAGTCAAAACATTACACAATGAGGACGCGGATCATGTCATATTCTACGATGACACATCTTTACTGAAAACAAAAATACATTTGCTGTATGTTTTATTGGATTCTTCTATGCTTTATTTACTCAGTTAACTGTCAATTCGTCTTTCTGTAAATGGTATTCCCAATTCTGAGGGGAGAAATGTCAAATCATTTATCCATAATTCTATTTTGGCACTAAAGGTCGTCATATTTAAACATACGTAAATGTAAAAACACAGGAATCAGCTCAACAATACCAACCAATAAGAGATTTTAAACACTCATAGTTTGCTGAAACCCATAAATATACGACAGTTCTCCTCAGTGTGTCCTCAGTGAGCACTAGCACATATACAGCATGCTACCACAGAAAGACATGAAATTATATTACGTGGTGGTGGTGCCATGCAAAGTGTTCAAAATCACCATAATGTAATGCAGTTGCTTCATGTATTTTCACTACAAAGTGCACATGGGAGAGGAAGAAAGTCTCTCTGCACCGCCTCCACATGATGCAGCATTCTTCATTTCACATATTTTGGTGAGATCAGCCTGGTTTTTGTGGCAAAAGTTGAGTCAAGTTGACCTTTTTCAGTCAAATTAATCAAAAACATCTGTAGCTAACTCTCACTGACACTGATTCAGAGAAAGGAGGAACCGGAGTACACACCCATACATAAATTCAAACAAACAGTAATAATGTGGTTAAAGTTAACTCTCAGGAGACAGGGTTGGCTTGGACAAATTTAATGAGACAAAAAGAAAAGCCTCCATTTGTTGTTGGTATCAGTAATAAAAAGTTTTTTTATGCGGTTGTCCTTGTTCACAATTCATGTTCTGAATTTAAAAAGTCTTTAGAGAGGATTGACTTTATGAGCATTTATTTTTTACTCAGACTCTCCCATGAACACACACACACAAAACACACCTACTTCTCTGTGGCCTCCATACATGCACACACACTTCTGCCGAACTGCGAAGTGAATTCTTGTGTAATTTCTCTGGAAGAGAAACCGCACCAGTGCCAGTTTATTCCATCACTGGTCTTATCAGTTGTGCATCATTAAGAGGTGCTCTTTCAAACATGAAAGGCTTTGTCAGATTTTACAAAACCACAGAGGTGCTTCGCACTAAACCGTTACAAATGTGTTTTTAATGTCCCGCCCCTCATTGTGTTGCCCTGCGTGGTGTTACATTCAGTGACCAAATCCCAAAGATTATCTGCAAATCCAGCTGGAAGTTTAAGTGTCACAAACTGAACAAAGGAAATTCCCCGAATGTTTCCAAATAATATAATAATAACATAATCTTTGTAAATATTCTGCTTTTGGTGGATTTTAACGTTCAGATGCCAGGGTGAGCCAAATGAACTCTGAAGAAGTAAAATAATCAAAGAAACAAACCAACAAATCTTACAGACAAATAATAGTTGTTATTATCCTATCCTATAATCCTGATATTATCCTTGTTGTCCTTTGTTTAGTTGAACTTAGATTATATAAATTTAACTTCACCTGTTCATGATACTCCTTAATAATCTGGATTTTGCCATATATATTACATATATGTGATCTGACATAAGAAGGAGTTCTGGTTTACGGTAACGTTTTCAACCTGTCATACCTTCTTCATGAATAAACTACTTTATATGCTGATGAGGCATGTTTCAAACGTCTGTGGTATTTTAATGATTTCAGCCAAATTTGGAATAATCAAATCAATAAAGTCTTTGAATTCAGCAGATTTGGTGACAGTCTCCAAATCTGAAAATAATTAGACCCGTCTGTTCAACTGATTTGGGTGAGAGAAAGAGAGAGAGGTCAAGAACAAAATTGCAGCATTTTTATGATCTCAGTGTGTCTCTGTGTCATAAATCCCACAAATACCAAGTCATGCAACTAATTTTACTGATGCTTTCCCAGACTTGTGTGAGAAATCTCTCATATAAAAAAAATGGAGAAATCCTCTGGTTTTGATCTACTTTTCTTCCTCTTCAAGAAGTTTATTTCTGTCCCCACCCAAACCGATACCATTACTAATGTGAAATCACCTTGGACATTTTTACCACCAGATTTCATGAAAAAGGTCAGTCAGCCCACACATACGCAAACATGTCTTTGCCTCGAGACATGCCACAGTCTGTCTGTTCCCGTCATATCAGTAAATATAGACCATCCAATGTAAACACCCCTCCTTCAGTCATCTGCAGAGTTCAGAAACATTGTTTTAATGGCTGTTTTTTTCCTCTGTATGAATCTCTTTGAATCTGAACCGTTGCATGGATTTCCAACAGGTTAAAGTGAAACCCCACCTTAAATTCCTTCTTTAGGGTTTTGAAATCCTGGAAACTTAAACAGTGGCTGTCTATACAAGAACTCAGGATGATTACATTGCTTCCTGTAGTTGAGTTTGTTAATGCAGAAACACATAATTCTGAGTTTTATCACCTCAAACGGTTAAAACCTGGGCAAAGTGTCAGAAATTGATTCACTTTGGAGTCCCACCTTGTTTAATCTCTCACAGCTGGGATACCGGCACCGTGCCACCCCCATGAACAACAATAAAAAGATCCCATAATGCAACACCAGTCGTAAACCCAACCCGAACAACCCCGAGGTAAGAGCTGCTTGTGTTTGAGGATTTCTTAATATGCAGGAAGCACTTTCCCCCCTTCACCTACAACAACATTTACATGTTAACTGATTTTTAACCATGACAGTTTTATTATTCAGCTGAAAAACTGAGTCAGCCTCGCCAATAATGCACAGAAAATATTCTCCTGTGCTACTTCACCTGTAAGATGGGACTCATACCTTTCTTGATTAACATATTGATACCATCTCTCGAACCCTTAAAGAAAGTGCAAAGGAGTTCACTTCCTCGTCCTCCTGGGGTTTTTATCACACCTATTTTGCATGGCTTTGTAATTTCCTTGGTTTGACTCAGCTTTTTTTCCCCCAGTTGTTTTCCATGCAGCCTTCGCTCCATTAAAAGGCATTTTTCCAAGGTTGTGCTACCTGCCTTATTTAGTTGATGTCTTCCTTGCGCCGTGTTAATATGTCAATAAGTGAGTAAGCAGCTCTCCTGTGTGTCACCCTGTGCATGTGTGGATATGATGGAGGTTGATCAGGAGGCCCCATCTTCCCTCGAAATACTTGATCTCACATAATAATATACAGTGATTCCTCCTCGAACCCTCCGCAAAAGTTGAAAATCCGCGAAGTAGAAACCATATGTTTATATGGTTATTTTTATATATTTTAAGCTCTTATAAACCCTCCCATACTCACTCACACATAAACAGGGTAGCTTCTCAGCCATCCGCCACTAGCGTCCTGCCCGTGTATGAAATCAACTGGGCAAACCAACTGAGGAAGCATATACCAGAAATAAAAAGACCCATTGTTCCGCAGAAATCCACGAACCAGCGAAAAATCCACAATATATATATTTAGATATGCTTGCATCTATAAAATCCACGATAGAGTGAAGCCGCGAAAGTCGAAGTTAAGCAGGATACAGCAAGGGATTACTGTAATATTAGGTTTTGAAAGATTCTCACAGCGGTCGTAGTCCTTTAACACACTCGTACAACCTTTAAGTCACCCAGGCCGTCCTATCAGCTTTCCAGGACTCGTAACGTTTGGCTGGCAGGCCGCCACCTCACAAAAGAAAACAAAGCATTCAGCCACCAATCATCTGATCCACTTCCTCAATCATGACACAGTGTTTGTCACTCTATCTTTCTCTCTGCAAGCTTTGGCCGTAACCTTATATTTCTTTCTTTCTCTGTGACCGTTTTGTTAGTGGGCAGGTACGAAGAGAGGCTTATAAAAGTAAAAAACCAGCCTTAGAAATGGAACTCATTTCTTTGTTTTAGTGTCAGAGTATCCGTTTAAATGATTAATGTTGGGATATAAAGAGAATTTAAGCATAACAAAAAATGCCTCTAAAATATACTGCCTATGTGAGCTTTAAGAAATTTGTATGTTTAATCCCCCCCCTCCTCCCACAACAATGAAATGAAATATCCACGGCTTCCTGTATGTACAGGGACTGTATTTGACCTGGTAAATACAGTCAGTGAACTTGGTGTGTGTTCATCTGCAACCTTTGACCCCAGCATGCAACAGGATGTTGCCGGTCAAAGATTATGACACCTCTGTTGCATCAGTTAACTTGCATCTGCTTGTGACTGAGTTGCATCAGTTTCTCCCTCAACCGAGAGAATGACAAAGCATCTTCCCTCTCCAGTCCAACCCCATCTTCCCCCTGCATGTGTGTGTGTGTGTGTGTGTGTGTGTGTGTGTGTGTGTACTTTGCCCCCTTATTGACTAATTTCCCACATGAGACAAATAACAGCTGGTCTGGATCACAGGCCAACACTTCACAAGATTTCAGGCTTCACTCGACAGTCGGTGAGACAGAGACAAAAACTAGAAACATCCTGGTGTGTAGACGATGTTGTAAAAGTCAACCGGGAGGGGGACCTGCGATCAGTTCCTGGAACAAAGTCCGGTTTGAGAGCAACTCATCCACGGCAACCTCAGCCGTGACCCCGGCCTGACCCGAAAATAAGCTGTACTGCGCTCTACTTTCCGCGAGGCTCAAGGGTGTGTTGAAACTCAATCTTCCCACTTCTGCTTCCGCTTCGAGTGAGAAACCAACCGTCCTCCACAAAAAGAAACTCAGCGATGAAGTTTTGCAATGGGATCGCTGTCTGAAGAAAATTTGAAATATACTATTTGGAATATTCCAAGAATCTGCTTTCACAACTTAAGCAACAGCGAGCATGACTGTATGTGCACTGGTGAAAAACTTTATCACTAGAATAAAGATACAAGAAAAAGACAGATGGGAGGATTTTTCACAATAAAAAAAAAAAAAAACTCATTTGCATTACAAACACCTTCATGTCAGATCCTGCTCGCGCCACCACAGTTCCTGTTCCCGCTTATTTCCAACGAATCTTTTAATTAAAGCGTGCAGAAAATACAGCTGAACCTTAGATCACCTCTGATAAACATGCCTTAACCAGACGAAATACAATCTGCTTTTTTTTCATATTCTCATCTTACGGAGCAGAGACGAAAAGATGAGCAAACTTCAAGTCATCCCTTTACACCGGAAACGAGATATGACAGAGGAAACGCACGTCTGTATTTGAGGATATTTACGTTCCATAAAACATTTTGACATGTATTTTAAAAATGGACGTAACAGTAATGATTCACTATTATAATGGATTACATTTAGCTCATAAACTCACTAGACGAAGTGGAGAGGAGATATTGTTACCTCTGTGAGCTACACCTGCGCTGTCAGAAATGTTAAGAGTCCCTCCTAATGAATGATATTGATCACATATATCCTCTCATTAATGTTACGCCCGTGCTATTGTAATTCTTATCAGTTGCATTAATCATTAATGTTATCAGTTATAATACTGTTTCATAGATTTAGTTTTTCCCTGCACTTTTCCTGCTAAGGAAGTGAAAATGTCCTCGTGAAAAGTGTAAAGCTAAAAGACAGACAACATCTGAGACGTGAAAATATGATCTCTCAAAACAAAAGTGGTCCTCTCTTTGATGAATAATAACGATATGACCTCTTCTGATCTGATCCTTGTGAGTGAGCCTTGTTGGCTCATATACACCACAAACATTTAACAGTAGATATAATGCAATGTAATATGACCATCGCCTTCGGGAACTTTTCTGAGCAGGTAGAGAAGTAAAGAAGGAGGGGATGTGGTTTGTGGATTTGTCATAAATTGCAATTAACATAGCTTCAAACAGTACTGGGGCAGGTTGAAACATTTCCCTCGAACTAATGGAAAACCACCGGCTTTCTGAAAGAGCTGCACGCCTTGGCTGATAAGAGAATATTGTTTTTTTTCTTTTTTTCCTACTTTTCCCTTACATTTGAGCCACGCTTTGGTGAAATGAAATGAGTTTTGATATTAGGCGTCTGCACTTTTCAGGAAACGCTTCAGAGGAAGTTGAACCTGCGTCCAGTGTCGTCCGTCATTCATCCTGTGACGGGCAACGCGACAGATATTTCAGACATGACAGCAGCCGTCATGTCTCTCAACCAACTCATTCCTCGAAAGTATTCATCCACCTCATGTGGTCATATTTGATGCAAAGTTTCTGTATTCTCAAATGACACATCCACCACGCAGCGTAAAACCGACGATGACACACTCCTCTTCCTGCTCGTCACTCAGTATTTCCTTCAGATATGCTGTATTATTCTTCCTGCATTCATTATCCATGTATCTTTACATCTTTACACAAATATTTCTTCCCCCACAGACAATGCATATCTCACATATTCACTGAATATTTCATACTATTACTGGATAAGAGGTTTTATTTCATTTCTGTTTGAAAGAGGAGAAAAGAAAAAAGAAAAAAAAAATGAGACAAGAATGAGACTCTGTAGATTTAACCATTTTAACTGGAGCAGCTTCAGCCTCCAAAAAGTAGATCTGTCCACCGATCATTTGTCTGTGATCTTACCGGTCGTAGATCTATCAGTATGACTTTAGTAACTCATGTACGGTGGTTTTCAGTGTTTGTTTTCATCATCTGAGGGTACCAGTCAGGTGGAGTCAGACCAAATTGGATGTCACCTTCCTGTCAGATATCTGCAAACCTGGATCAAGTCATCCTCAGCATTTGATGTGTTTGCGGTGAGCTGGGAGGGCGGGGTTTTCAGCCTCGGGCCAATTAGCCAGCTGTGGAGGTGGGTAATTACTAATTAATCATAGAGTTTAGCAAAGTAACTCTTAACAACTTTTAGTGATTGTTGGAACATGCATGTTCTACCATGGTAAACTCCACCTACGCAGTATGAGTGTAAAGGTTTAAAAAAGTTTACAGTTCATTGACTGCAGGTAGCAGCCTAGACTTAACAAAACCACCAGAGTCTGTGTAAAACATCTTACACAGCAAGAGACCCATTTTTCACCAATACTCTATGTTTATATATTGAAACAGCAGCTTCCACAATGGCTGATTCAAATGAGTAAAATTTGATGTACAGCCATTATTAACTCACATCTTTCTTTCTGCGACAAAGCAAAACAAATTAGAAGCTTACATGGCTTACATTACCCGCATGAGCCAACACATAAGATATTTCATCATGTTTTTTCACAGATATTTGGTCTATGATATGTTTGGATGAGCCCTCTGCCAAGTTTGCCAAAAGAAATACACACACATGCAAAAATGAGATTATATGAGTGGAAAGCCTGTCATCTGTAAAAGTTAAAAAAGCTTATCTTCAGAGAAAACAAACACGTCACATCTGACAAGCTGGAACAGGAGACTCTCTCATCTCTCCCCCTTCCTCCTCCTCTTCTTCTTTCTCTTTCCCTCTGACATGTCTGGTCTTGTCAGTGTCTTCTACGGCACAAACACAGCTGCTCTGAGCTCACATGCAGGACGTTTGCAGGTGAACTGAGCGTTCATGTGACGACGTTTCCTAAGGTGCGAAACACCTGAAGGCAACGAATCAGAAGTTTATTTCCTCAGATGGCTGCTTCCCTGTTTTCATCTGGGCATGTGTGCATGTTGTGATTCATATACATTTTATTGTTTTCCCTCATCTTTATACCATGTTTTTTCTTATATTTCTTAAATCGTTCTAATATCACTGTCCACTTTTTTAAATGTATTTTTTTTAGTTTTCCGCTTTTGCTCATCTCATCTCATCTTATATTCTGCTTTGATAAGAAATAACAGGTTGGTGCTGATGTAAAAGAAATAATTTGCATCTGTGTTCTTGTGTAAATATAACAGAAGCCAACAGCTGCTGCCGGTGCTCATAAATGATTAAAACTTGTTATCTCAAGACCAAACTTTTCCTTTGTTTCATTATTTTTTATAGATGACAATGTGTAATGAGTGAATGGGAAGGTTTACCTGTCTTGGTTTGCATTAGATTTTACAAGCATGACTAGAACTGAGTAAATCAGTGTGTTTAATCTATAGAAATTTGTGTTTTAAACTCTAATACAGGATGAATTAGTCAAAGTTAAAGCATGTGCATGTTTATTTCTGCTCTTGATTCAACATTATAATGTGAAATCAGTACTCAGATGCATTAAAACATGATTATTATGTCCAAACAGGGGAGTATCTTGTGCAAAGACTTTTTTCCAGAGACGACACAATGAGAGGTATATGCAATACACATTTTTAATTAACAAAGTATCAAAAACAAAAGTTGACAGATCACAGAGATGGAAGTACACATTGGTAGTAGCAGTACAGTTGTACCTGACAGCCCAGTTTATTCGTTTAGGCTGTGATGCTGCAGCAGCGGCAGAGAAAACAAACAGCCTCTGGTAGAAGCAGGCACAGTAGAGTACAAAAAAACGCATCAAAACTCCAATTGACAGGACAACGAACGAGTCCAACCACAAAAACAACACACATACTACAACAGACGCCCGCGTCCCTTTAACCGTGTGACTCTCAAATGTTTTTTCGCCCCCCAACGTTAATAACACAAACTCTGAAACGTCTACTGTGCAAACACAAAATACAAAACTTCAGTCCTCACACAGTGATGTGCTGTTCATTCATGAATTATTACTCTGCTGGAAAGTATTCCCACATAGCGACAAACCTTTAAGATAACTTCAGGAGCTAATGTGATTTTATGACTGATATTTTTAATGTTCAGTCTGCTTGGTGGCTTTCTGACAATTATTCAAATACTGATAAGTTTGTTTCCTGGTGTGTTCGCTGTAAAGTGGTGATTCTCTTAATTCTTGTTCATTACACTCCATCAGTCTCTGTTTGAAGAATAAATTTCTCTTAAGGTACCTCTAGAGGCCCGAGAGGAGAAAGGTAGATGAGGGAGAAGCATTTTGGCAGTGAGTTGAGGCCTCATTACAACATCACATCGTCTGCATAACTTCAGAGTCACGTGCATTAAAAGGACTGGCCCGAAAGCTGATGCAACACTTTCGATACCTAGCTAACGATATCCAGTGGACGCAACTTTCCAAACCAAACGTTAATAAAATAAGTTTTTCTGAGAAAAATAACAATTTTTTCTGTTTTTCGCCAAAGAAGGAGGCGGATCCGGTGTTTTTGCACGCAGATTTTAAGTAGAAAAAAAAAAACAACACATCTGGAAAAATAACACTCGTGAAGCTTCATCGTCACAGAAGATTTAAAAATAAAAAGCAACACTGGTTCTGTTTACCTTAAGAGGGACAGCAGTGATAAATAAAGTGTACTTGTGAGGTTATATACAGTATTCAGTATTTCAAATTGCTCAGTAATGTAAGGTACATATCTGCTTATACGATTACACTGTCATTTTTTTGCTATGCTAATTCATTAAGTGCAGAATTATAAGCCCTGTCTGCAAAGTATGTTTCCCTTTTGTGGCTGCTACTGACTGAAACAACCCAACTTTCACACTTTTTGACTGTAAATGGGACTGTCGAGAAAGAAAACTACAGCTCATGAAGATCCTGAGTGGTTAGTAGTAGCAGCAAATTTCACCTCGTATAAAGGACAGGCAGACAGGGTTGATACGGAGACGACGTCATACAGTAGTTACTTAATAAATACGCTATTTTTCATACACTAAGCACAAACAACAGTGTCTCTTCTTATTTTTTTTTCTTTTTTTTTTAAGTCAGTGACTTGCAGCTGAAACACACATTTCGATCTGCTTTCTTTTGCGGGTGAACAGTTGAGTTATGTGCCTTGAAATCACCTTGAAATCACGCTTTGGTACAAAAATCAGACCCTGAATCAGAGTATTCAAAATACCAGTAAATTAAAAAAAATGATGTTTTTGTTTTGTTTTTTTTTTAGTTCTTTGGCATTTGTCCTTGGCCCTGACTGTTTGTAATGATGCTTAAAAGAAACAAACACAGAGTGCATGTCCATCTCTAACGTCACTTCATGTCCAATCAGCAGCTACGGTCACTTGGTCTAGCAGCGTTGCGGACGGTGAAAATGAGACGTTGTAGTTGTACGGCGCTGTCATTCATGCAGGTCATAAGTCTGTATGTTGCGGCCCCCAAGGCACCGCGAGTCTTTGAAAAGTGGCAAAAAACCTCTTCTGGTCGCTCATAGGTGGCTTGGACACTGAATGTGATCGAGTGTCAGAAATCCTCCGTCCAGAGGTGCGACTGTGGAGATGGACGTGGATGAGGAGGAGGTGGAGGTGGAGGAGGTGAGGTTGTGGAGTTGTAAGGTGCTCTCCTTGATGTGCTGGATGAAGAGGTTCCTCTCGTCCTCGGGCGTTTGTCCGTTCTGGGCCCGGACGATGCAGGTGGGCCGGTGCAGGTTGAGCATGTAGACCAGCTGCTGCTTCTGCTGCTTCAGCTCCTCGATCTGAGCCTTCAGGTCGGCGTTGACGCTCTCCAGTTTCTCCGACTCCTGCAGAGAGAAGAAGAAGAAATCAACCGTTAATCCTGTTCTTTCATGTTAGAGCTTTGTGAGGCCAGATTCTTTGGATTTCAGGCAGTTTAATGAGAAAACTCTCAGGCTCAGTTGAAACGTACTTTCTGCAGACACTCTGTCTTCTCCTTCTTCTTGTTGCGGCACTTGGCAGCAGCAATTTTGTTCCTCTCCCTCCTCCTCTTCCTCCTCTCTCTGTTCTCCTGTGGTGACATCTGAGACGAGAGAGAGAGAGAGAAATGTAAACTATCCATATCTCACCATCAGAAAACACACAGATTACACACACACACACACATCGCAAGCAGAAACGTGAGCAGCACTTTCCCTCCGCCTCTCACCTCTCTCTTGACTCCGGACGCCGGCGCGCTCGGAGGCTCGGTCCGAGCTGGAGCTGGCGCCGTCGGAGCTCATGTCGACGCTCAGCCCGTTGGACAGCCGCTTGGTTTGGATGGCGAGTCGCAGCTCCTCTTTCACGATGGGTGTGAAGTTGGTGAAGTCGTCCAGGGTGAGCGAGCCCGGCGGCGAGAGGCAGGGCACCAGGGCGGAGCAGCTGATGTCAGCCAGCGAGGGGCCCGAGTGCTGCAGCATCATTCTGGAAACACAAGATTTTTACTTTTAGGGAGGATAAAACACAATCATGATGAAAAATACAGCTGGAAATAACATAATATCATTTATAAAGACATTTAGTGATGACAAATGATCATTATCAAGCAGCAAAAAGACATAATAAGGTACTTTTGTTATATTATAAGAGATTAAAAGTACTTTAAAGCATGATGTGGTCACTATAAACAACATTAAAAGTTACTGATAGACTGTACAGCAATTAGAGTGATTATTATTATGAGTAAAATGATAAAGATATTAAAAGTTGTGTGTTTGCCCGTTTGGAAAGATGCCACGAACAGTTAGAGAGGGATAATGAACAGGCGTGGATGTTTGTTATCTAAACAGAGGAGTGACTGAGGCAGACTTATGACAGAGGGATTAATAACATGATTATATCCTTTATGTCAAAACAAAACACTCAGGCAAGCATGTGAGGTTACATCACACACAGAAGGGAAATATTCAATAGGTTCAATTATTCCTATAATATATCCATGGAAACTTAAAAAAGGGTAAATAAACAACATGTTGTTCAACTTAAGTGGTATTTTTGGTTATTTTGCAAAGTGATTTATTCATTTAGTGGTTTTATTTTCATAATATATTAACAATTATAAATATTTTGCAAGTTTTGATATATACTGTATGTGTAGGGTCATTTTTGGCTATTTTTCATGTTTTCTTTTTTATTTATTGCATAATTAAAGGAGCTAACAGTCTCATTTCACCATGATTCGACAAAGTTTATCATAAGTGACGAATAAAACTCAGCTGCAGCTGTTTTCTATTTAACTAAACCTCTAAATCTTTGCCATCACGTCCAAAGTTAATAAAACAGCAAAATAAAGTTCACATTAATTCATAAAACCTCTGAATCACAAACATTAACGACGTCCTGACGCGTAACAAAGTCCAAAAACTGGAGATCAGGCGCGCTGCGGGGGAGGGAAAACCTCTCCAAAGTCTCCGAAATGACTAAATAAAAGCTTTAAAGCCGCAGATTATTGTTAAATTCGCGCTTTGGGTTGTTTCTTTTGTTTTTTAAATTTAATCTCACAGGTGGAGGAGTCGGGTTGAGAAGTTTCACCGTCCCGGGACAGCGGAGCGCAGCCGGAGCGCACACACGAACCGGGACCAAACCGGCACTTTACGCCTCCTCCTGACAAAACCAAGAGACAAAACAGAGACAAACCTACCTGTTGAAGCTTTGACTGACTGGATGTGGTGGGGTGGACGTGTAGAAACTCTCGGGAGGGGGGGAGTCTCCTCTTATAGCCGCTCCGGTCGCGTCTCTCTCTTCCTGCTGGTGCGTAAAAGTTGCGCTTGTGGCCGGTGCGTTGCATCACCGCTTTTTATAGAGTCTCCGAGGGGGGGCGGGGCTGATGACGTTACCAAGAATGCTACTAGAGGAGGTGAAAGAGAGAGAGAGAGAGAGGAGGAGGAGAGGGTGACGTCATCCTATTTATAGAAAGCTTATCCTGCGATGATGCAATCGAGCAACCCTGCTATATGGCTGCTCTGCCATAACAGGACAGGCTTCCCCCTCCTCCCTCCTCCTCTCTCCTCTCTCTTTTTTTTCTTATTTCCCTCCTTCCTCGCTCCCTTTTCCCCCTCCTCTTCTTCTCCTCCATCGTTATTTTTCTGTTTCTCCTTTGCATCCCTTTTTTTTCTTTTCTTCTGTCTTCTTTTTTCTCACCCTTTCCTTCTTCTCCTCTATCATCCTTTCCTCCCTCCTTTTTCCTGTCCTCTCTTGTCCTCCTTCTTCATCATTTCCCCACTTTTCCCGTCATTCCACCTCCTACTTTTTCCTCTTTCCTCCTCTCCTTCCTCATTTTCCTCCCCTCTTTCCCACCTCTTTTTTCTCCTTTTTCTCACACTTTTCCTTCTTTTCAAATTACTTTCCGTTTCCTTCTGTCCCCTCCTTTATCTTTTCCAGTCTTACACAACTCTCTTTTCTCTTCCCCATTTTCCTTTCTTCTTCCATTATCTTTCCTTCTTTTTTTAGTCCCCTTCTTCTTATCATATATCACACTACATACGCAAAAAACGGATTAAATTACTTCAGATAAGTACACGAACAAGTAAATAAGCTCTTCCTCTCTGTCCTCTCTCTCCCTGTTTTGACACTGACATGGATTTCCATTCCTGACATTCCTCACTAACAAGTGAATAATGCTGTTCGAGCTGAATGACACACACACACACACACCGGTTATTTATTCTGCGGTTACATCTCCTCAGCCGGGGTATAAAACTATGAGCTTGGACACACACACACACACACACACCTATGGATGATGTGCTCAAACTGTGAGTTTATTTGGGTGAAATGACCTCCTGAAGATCAGCTGGTAGGTAGGAGAGGGGAAAAGCATGTTTTTTTTTCATGTTTTCTTACATTAAATTCACTTCGGAGCCTTTCGCAGCAGTGAAGTGGCTTTGCTATAATCTACTACTCTTCTACGTCTTAATTGGTCGTAATCGTTCTAATCTGTTTTGCTCACCTGCTGAGACAGACGGGGATTTTCTGAGCAAGAGAAGCAGAGACAAGTGGTGTTTCTATCTTAAAAACACAAGTTTGCTATCAGTTTTATTAGAAAAACTGGCAGCATTAGCTCAAAGAGAAACACTAAAGCAGCTGAACTAGTTATAATAGTACAGATATTACATTTACTGACAGTCAGTGGTATTAATAGTTATACAGAGGCAGTATCACGTCAATAAACTGAACTTATTTTGTACTACTAAAGTGCTCATAGTAGTTTTTACTTGTGGAAATGACAAGTAAGTTTCTTCACAAGTAGTCACATTACAATCAGTATAAAAACAGTTTCACTTGTAAATCTTTAAGTAACAGAAATAGTGACAACTCTTCTCCTGAGTTTTCTTTCTTTCTGTTTACCATTCAGATTTTTTCCTCTGTTGGGGGTCATTAAGGTTGTAAAATTGAAAAGTTTGCAGCTTCCCGATGGCCTAGTGGTTAAAAAATGTGTTTGATTAAACTTCAACATCACCCGATTATCTCAAACTTATTTTATAACCCTCTGAATCTGCTTGCAGAGGTAAAAAGCAGATTTTAGGCTAGGATCAGTTTTAAATATTGCAAAAGACACTATGATAAAGTAATAAAATAATGAAACACAACCTGTATTATTAGCAATAATAAGTTTATTAGAAGATGTGATGTATATTTTTTTATGTGCTGGAGTAGTTTCCTCCGCGCCCTGATTTCTAATTTTTCTTCCTCTGCGCTCATTTCCTGTCATTTCCAGCTCAACATCTCTGACTCTCGTCTCTGAAACTTCCAGTTTCTGTTGCCGTTGAAACAAAACTCATAAATTTTTACTTTCATTAAATCCTTTTCATGTGAAACAGCATTGCAGAGGAAGTTTAGAAATTGTGAAATCTTCACCCTCCGTACATTGGCATCATGAGTGGTCACGACTACCCGAAGTGAACAGGAAATATGACTTTATAGTGTGACTGCAGCCTCTGATCTAGAAATTTCCATTTGTCCTGTGTGTTTATTGACCCCTATGTGTGTGTGTGCCTTCATTCATGCATTGTTTCCAGTGAAGCCTTGGCGGGGTGTTGAAATCACCTCTGTGTTGCTTTTCTAATCAGGGAAAGCCTTCACGTTGTGGGTCATAGCAGCCGGGAGCAAAGTGCCGGGAGGCCGTTAATAATCGACTAAACAGTGTTTCCCTGCTGAGAACTGCAGCGGGGATTTACAGCGGGAGACTTTAGAGGGAAAAAAAACACCTGTTGCTGACTGAACAGATTCAGGTTGAGGTTAAAGGTTTTCGAGATCAAATGAAATCTGAGAGGAAAGGCCTGTTCTCTGGAAAAGAAGGTGGAAACTATGTCAGATTTCATGTTAGTCCAAACATTATATTAGTTATTAGTCTATCATGTGCATTGACATAGTTTGATAGTTTGATAGTATATTCATCACAATAGTTTATTATGTGCAGTATTTTCATTTTTTTCATCGTTTGTCATCAATGCAAAAACTTGGTTCACTCTCTTGTCATGCAGTTACTCTGGTGCACGTCTTTATCTTGTTTATCTTGTTACTGTAGACACTTTATATTTTGTATTTCTCATTTTTACTTTTTAGCCATTTTCATTATTTAACTACTGACCTTTGTATTTGTACTTTTACTAACACTGTACTCTGACAAAGCTATTTCCTTTGGGATAAATTAAGTTAATCTTATCTTATCTTATTCAGAAATAGTGTCATCCGGAAAGCAAAAAAAAAAAAAAGTTTGAAGTCAAATATTCCAAAATTTTACAATAAACCAGAGACCGTAAATGAATTTTGTGCAACTTTTATGTGTGTGAGCCTCACTTGAGCAGCTGCTATCGAATGACATGCATCAGTGCATCTTTATGACCTTTACTTTGTGTGTTTCCAATAAATGCGATGTCATTTTCTGCGTTTGTCCTCCATATGTGGCGTGCGGTCTGTCAGGCATCACTGCAGAGCGCCAGTTCATGTTTTTAGTTCCAGTTTTCTTTTGGTTTTGATTTACGTGAAAAAGTGCACCACAGTCAGACGTGTGTGTTTTGTAATAAGGTAAAAATCAGAAAAACATGCAGTGTCAGTGCTTCTTTGAAATAAGTGGTGGTGTTAAACAGGAGCTCAGCCTGCCTTCAGCTTCAGAGGCTGGTTTTCATGTGTCTGTGAGATTTAGCAAAGATTTGAGTTAAAATATCAATTCCAGTTTGATTAAACCAGCGTGCCAATTCTGTCATTTATGACAAATCTGGCAACCTGATGTGTAAACTTCACTGCAACAAGCTGGCAGACCTCCCGACAAACAGATCTGAAGAAGCACACTGAGGCTGTTAATGTCAAGACCAAGTTTATTATTAGTTTTTCCCTGTAAGTTTTTTTTTAGGGGAAATTTCTCCTGAGTCAAAAGTCTAAGGACAGAAGGTGTCGTAGGTTGTATAGATTATAAAACAGATAAACATCCAATAATAAGACAACAAACACAGCAAAGACAGAGATAATTAGAAAGTCCATTTAAAGTCATCTTGAATTCCTCCAGAGATGTCAGATTTATCTCTTCAGGTTCACTTCGCAGTGGTGGAACAGATAAAATGAAGGTTAATGTGATTGCTGCTCCCATTTTGGACTCCTGTCCTTTCTCATCTTCAAACATTCAGCCAAAAGAGTCTGCGATCAGTCAACAGCGCCATTTATTTCAAAGCCTTCCAATACAGACACTTTGCTTCCTTACGAGTGAACTGATCATAGTGTTGACCTGATCACTTCAGAAATGCGTTGATGTACACAATCCACATTCCAAGTATTGGTAATTCCCCCCTTTTTAAAAGATGATGTTCGTGTGACGCCGACACACTCGTAGTTGTGCTTTTATTTTTAGAGCGATGGACAATCAAGAAAATACTGTAGGCTGTAAAGCACACACACACACATACACACTCCCCCGAGCAGACAGACTGGTGTTGAAAAGTTTAAGAGGTCAGTGTGGTAATCCAGATTTATGCTGCGACGTGAAGTCATTGCTGACCCTGTTGACTATTAATACCATATGATTGGAGCGCTCAAGCTAAGCCGGCCAGCTAAATATTACATTCTCTATTTTTATATTTTGAAGGGTTTCATGCCGAGCCCTGCGTGTGTTCAAACTCCTGTGTGTGTTGACCAAGATTTACAACATTTATCTGGAGATTCATTTAACTTCTAACGTTCAGCTGTGAAAAATATATTTCCTACATGAAATCAGGGTAACTTTCCAATTAGCACAAGTGTAGTTTAAAGACCTAAAATATACGAGAATATAAAACTGCTTCTGGATTTGATGATTAAAATGTGTTTTTTTTTATTATTTTCAAGTAGTGTAATATGAAGGAATAGGAAGTAAGGAATAAAGTTAAAGTTAGTTAGCTAAATTTAGCAACAAACAGTTAATAATTACAGTCATTTGAAGATAAATAAAGCTTCAACCGTGAATTTAATGGGTCGTTTGAGTGTGTTTTCAGTGTTGTTGAGCTGCCTTTTGTTTTCTCTTTGCTTCTTTGACCTTTTGAACTGTGTTTCCTTTGAGACAGTAAATCATGTTGTGTTGTTCCATATCAGCCGTGAACATTGGTCTCACATGAACACAATAATTTCAGACTGCGAGTTCATGCCAGTTAACCACCACAGCAACACTTACTTTCTCTCTCACCTGCCGTCAGCTTTCACTTCACTTCCTGCGCCGCACTCGGTTTTATGAACGGTGGCTGAAAGAGAAAACAGACGTGCTGGCGGAGCTCGAAAGTTTCACTATGAGAGGTAACAGGATATCAGGGAGTTTCTCATACTGAGATTCTGCTCTTACTAGAAGAGAAAGTGAAAAGAAATGTATTCTTTATGTTCATTTACTGGTTTGACAAAGCTCAGATAAACCACACAGAGTCAGGCCACATGTGAATAAATACGAGGAAGTTGAGGCCACTTTCACTGAACATACACAGAAATCCAGTTTAAAACAAGGACAACAGCTCAACAAGGTAAAAACAAAACTTAACTATTATGTAGAAATATAAATATATGTATAAAAGCATATGTATACACTTTAAATATGCATATATAGAAAAATAATAAACAATACTGAGGGTTAAATCATGCTGTCACCATCACGCCTTCATGTTTCAGGATCTTTTTAGACCCACTTGTCTTCATTTAGTTATTTCATTTTTTTACACAGCCCACATGATATCAAATCTAAATCAGGCGATGTGTCACGTTATACATCTGCTTAAGACAGCATTTTTTATTTATTTTTAAAGGACGTAGAGTTCATCACGTCATCTGAACTCTGAACGACATTATTATTGTCAGTCTCCTCGAGTGGATCGCAGCTTTTTTAGCCACCAGACTTTGCTCAGCACTTCACTTTATATCCAGATGAAATATCAATATTTATGCATCCATTTAATCATTCATAGTTATATCAGCTAACATGTCACTTTCTCAGCGGTTCCTGTTAAATGTCAGGGGGTTACGTATAGAAGACATTACACGAATAGCGCCACGTTCACGACTCTCGTTGGCGCGGAGTGTTTCTGCTGAGGAGTGGGCTCAGGCTGAAATGAAAGTTTGAGTTGGCTCAGAGTCCAAAACACTTTCAGTTTAATTTCAACAACAGATCAAGTTGTAGTTTGAATTTCATTTAACTCAATATCATTTAAAGTGTACGTCTGAATTAATTATCTGATTTTGTCCCTGTTTTTATCATTATTTTTTTTTAAAAGTTGAGATTAAAAACTCTTTATATGTTCAGATAATGAGCAGGAGTCACATTTCACACAAACATTTTTCCATCACGTCACATTTTATTGACAACTTGCAGAAATTCCCTGCAACTGTATTAATAAATATTTGAATTTAATAAAAATATCAACAACTTTTGGACTATTTGGGGGTTTTGTGTGAGAAAATAAAGGCAACTTTGTTTAAGCTTTACTTTGCTTCCTTATAACAAAGACATAAAACCTCCCTTTTTATGAGAAGTCTGTATTGATGATCTACAGTAAAAAAAACCCATCAAAATAGATATTCATTAACACTGATGTTTGTGGATCCATCCAATATTTCTTGGAACTCAGAGTGGTTTTGTAATGCGAGTGTTTGGTCTGTTTAATAACCTCTCCACCCTCAGATTTAAAGATTAAGAACAAAGGATTTGTTGTTCTATTGCTGGTGCAGAAAGTGGATTTTCCAATTTCCTGAAACTCCACGAGACTTTAAAATGTTCTGGTAATGAAATAAAAGTGTTTATGGTGATGGGAAGTGTTGCTGGTGCAGAGGAAGAGGAGGAGGCTTCCCGTCCTCCCGGTGCCTTTTCCCGGTTGCCCGCCGGTTGCCCGGTAAAGCCAGCAGGAGGATGAGAGGCACTATTTCCCGGAAAGAAAGAGGGTGACGTAATCCGCTCCTGCTGAGAATAAAAGATGGGGAGAAGGAGGAGGAGGAGGACAGAGGAGCTTTTGTTTACGGCTCTGCTGCTATAGGAAGAAAGAAATACATTAAAACTCACATCAACATAATAATTAATTCTTATTCTATTGTTTAATTCATACAGTTAACATGCAAAATGTCAGAAAATATGATGCAATTATTTCAGCATTTTATAAATTAATGAAATAATACAAATAATAATAAAATGAATATATAATTAATTAATGTACAATTCTTATGTTTGTTTAACCCCATGTAACATTTATGTGCATAATGATTAATATTCATATGTAATGACATCACCATCAACATAATAATAATAATACTTTGAGTACTTTTGCTGCAACTGTGAATAATAGATACAACTGCTCAGAAATATTTATTAAGTATATTTTTTTTAATATTTACACAATAAGACATTACTGCTTATTTTATTCAATCTTTTGTTTTTTTGTTATTGTTTTATTATTTTCTTTTATTTTTATTTGTATCTCTAGTTTTATTTATTTATTTTTTAGCGTCCTCTCCTCTTTTCCTGCTTCTTCAGTCCATCTTGGTTGCGTCATCCTTTCCGGGAAGCTGCGGCTCTTCCTCCTCCTCTTCTCCCTCGTTTTCTTCATCACGGGGAATCCGGGAAATCCTCCTCCTCCCCTCCCTTCAGCATCCCTCCCCTCTCATCCTCCAGCATCCCTCCCCTCCTCCAGCATCCCTCCCCTCTCATCCTCCAGCATCCCTCCCCTCCCCTCCTCCAGCATCACGCCACTGCTGAGCATCTGGGCGTGGTGTGAATCTGTGCACACTCAGATGGACGGACGGAGCGGCTCTTCCTGTACATGTTAATGTGCTAAACGGGATTTTAAAGGGTACGGCAGCCGGCAGGGATCATTTGCACTTTCGATCCGAGTGATTCACTGCGTTCTGGTAACTGTGCAGATGAGCTGATGGTTGACAGTAATCCAGGAACATCTCGATAATAAACTCTGCAGCTTCGTCGTCCGCTGCTGCTTCCAGAAAACACATTTAAACCGCTCAGTTTTACAGCTGTTTGATTCAGTGGTCGATGAGAAACATTACTGTAAAAACACTCATCATCTTCAAATCTTTACAGTTATTCCTTCATTCATCCTTCATATAAATATTCAGATTACAGAGTGTTAGGGGGAAATCTGAGATAAACAAAGTAAATGGTTTATAATTCATATAAAGTTGATTGTAAAGATGTGTAACTATGGTACGAATAAGTTTGTTAAAAGTCAAAATAACATATGATATAATATGATCAACCACACATATTATACCTAATTCTATCATCACATTTTTTCTTAGAAAAATTATCACTTTCTCTCTCGAAATATGACAAAAATATGATTTCTTGAAATATTATAATTGTTGTCTTAAGATATTACAATTTTTTTTCTTGAAATGACATTTTCTTTTGTCTTTTGAATTTGTGACAGTCGAATGAGGGAGATTGTTTTGCACGACTTGTCGTTACTGTTCACTCACAGCTCTTAATTTGAAAGTCACCTGTACTTTTCACTTTACTGAATGAGTTGCATCCTCATTTTGTACTTTGCACTTCATTTCTTCTTCTTTTACTTTCATTTTACTGTGTTTTGTTTTGGAAATAAACTCACAATCGCCCCTTTAAATCTCCCTTCAGTTTAGTAAATATAGCGCAGATTATTTTTTTTCACAGGTCTGAATGCTTTTCTTTTGTCTCTCCAGCAGTGGCATTCATGAGATAGCGGAGATAAACATCAGGCAGCTCTGAAACTCGACCGATGGTATTATGATTCATCATAATTAGATGGGTTTAATGCTGAATGCAGAGCGATGATTCAACGAGCTGAAGGTTGGAAACTGATGAAGTCAGCAGCATCATGTGACACCGTGTGAGAGGCAGGAGTTTGTTTAGACAAGTCATTGGACTTGTTTTTGACTCAACTATGTGAATATTTTTTTTATAATAACTGAATAATTCACATTTTGATAAGGAAAATTTTCATTTGAACAATGTCCTCTATATATGTCACTTTCCTTCTCTTAGTGGTTGTTTTGCGTCTTTGTTTCCATTTTACGTGTCTTTGTAGTCATTTTATGGTCATTTTATATATCTGAGGTTGTTTTGTGTGTTTTTGAGGTCAGTTTGTCTGTCCGTGGTTGTTTCGCACCTTTTCGTGATTGTTTTGTGTTTCTTCGGAGTAGTTTTGCATCTCTTTATGGTCATTTAGCATCTCTATGTGGTCATCTTGTGTTGCTTTGTAGTTTATTCACAGTTGTTTTTGCATGTCTCTGGTTCTTTTGTGTGTCTTTGAGGTTGTTTTGTGTCTCTGTGTGGTCATTTTTTTCTCTCTCTGTGGTCATGTCTCTTTGCAGTGTCTTTTTGGTAGTTTTGCGTCTCTGGTAGTTTTGTGTCTCTACGTGGTTGTTTAGCACCTCTTCATGGCTCTTTTGTGTGTATTTGTAGTAATCTTGTGTCTCTTTGTAGTGTATTTAGGCTAAATTTGCATGTCTCTGGTTGTGTGGTGTCTCTGTGGTTGCTTCACACTTCTTCTTGGTTGTTTTTTTTGCATCTCTTTGTAGTGTCTTTATGTTTCTCTGGTAGTTTTGTGTCCATCTTCAGTCATCTTTGTGCCTCTTTGTAGCCTCATCATAGTTGTTTTGTGTCTCTTTGTGGTAGTTTTACATCTCTCTGTAGTACTGTTGCATCTCTCTGTGGCTGTTTTGCACTTTCTAACAGGAAATGTTAACAGTGACTCGATCCAGAGACCCCTCATCCATCATTGGTCCTAATGTTAGTCAACCATCTTACTCTGATAGACCAGGTTTAAGAAATCATACTCTAATCATACTGGAGGTTTTGTTACATGAACTCTATTGAACTTGTTGCCTTTTTTCCACTTACAATAAGTGTTTGATCTTCATAATGACTTTCTTTGTTTCTCTCTCTTGCTGCCTCGAGGTTTTTTTTTGTTTCATGCACTAAATAAACTCCCGCTCCCCGAACTAATCTGAGTAAAAATAATCTTTTCATGTTAAAGTGTCTCATCCTGCCGCTGAACCTAAAGCAGTGGGGTGGCTGCGTGGGTGTCGCTTGAGGGCTTTGAAAACAGCTGCTGGCAGGCTACGTGCTCGAAACGGCGCAATCCAAGCGGACTGTGTCGAAGGTACAAGCCCTGATCTTATAATGGAACCACACTGTGTCAGCTAATGTGAGCTGAAGGTCACCGGGGACAATAAACAGCGTGATTCAGTATTTCTGCTTTCGCCCACACTGTTTGATTTTCCCTCTTGTGTGCAGCACCTGTACAGTCACGGTGAGGTGTGTTTTATCTTGACACTTAATTTAGCACATTGTGGCTTGAAGCCAGCTGATACAGCAGCTCTGTGTGTCTGATACCAACCTGTATTTCAGGTAAAGGTGAGATCATCATTCAGGGAACACACCAAAAAACCAAAAACAAACAAAAAACAAACAAACAAAAAAAAAATACCAACACTTAGTTACAGATGATGAAGTTTTAAATCTACTTTAGCTGAAAAATCGTGCGATGTTGTTTTAGTAAAGTGTAAGTCACATAAATTAAAGGACCATAAGCCAGTGTTTGGATTTTTTTTGGCTTCTTGGAGATGTTGCTTCACAACCTTTACCCTAGAAAAATCAGTAAGTACTCCACATTTTCTTCCTCCATCATGTCCCAGCATGATCCTCTTCCCTCTCTTCATTTCTTCTCTTTGTCTTGCCAGCCTTTCCTTCTCCTTTCCCTTCTTAACTTGCCCTCATCGCTCCAGTACTCCCTTCCTCATTTATGTTGACCTCAGCCCTGCAGTCACACATCAGCTATATGAGGTTTTATTATAAATCAGCCATGTTTGATGACTAAATGTGTGTGTGTGTGGCAGAGCTGACCGTTCTTGGTGAAGTTTTGTCACTGCAGGATGACGTACGGGTCATGAGACACACACTGTGGGCCGCGATGGCATCTGATCATACGTTTTAATGAACGACATAATGAAGTTTGGCGGCTGGCCCGTCATACATGTGCTCTGCATAAACAACACGCTTCATTAAACACGTGAAGCTGCTGTGTACCTTTATATTAATTCTGACTTTCTTCATATATGTTCAAAATCTATGTATAATATTGTCATTTTGACTTTCCCATGTTGTAATGTTGCTATTTCGGTCAGTTCTGCTCACATGACGTCTGTCCTGGGGGAGGCATCTTTCCTTTCTGCTGCTCTTTCTGAGGATTCGTCCTTTTTCCCTTCTCATGTTAAATGTTTTTGGAGAGTTTTTCTAAAGATAGCAGGTGGTCATCTGATTTGTGATGAATGAAATACTGTTTGACGCAAAGAAGAAAACACTAGTGTGACTTTTTTTTTTTACATGTGAAACTGAGTAAATGTCATGAACATTTTGATGTCAACACAACGGCATGCAATTGTATTACTATTATTATTTTTTTTGGTCAATGATTAAGTTAAAGTTTGCATGACATAACTTTAAAAAGAGAAACATCTTGTGGTGATTTCCCATTAAGCGCTGATTTAGACAGATAAAGGTCAAGTTAAAACTGGACTAACAGTGAATGAAAAGAAGGTTTTAGGTCACATTTGAATTTGTATTTTGATAATTATATTTCAATATGTAGCTTGAATGTGCTTCACTTTTAAATACAGCCACTGAACTGCTGCTTAGAAATCTAAATAACTTTTAATTTTCAACTAAATTTAGCCTAATAGGACTTTTTTTCTGCATCTCAGCAAATCATTCCTTACTTTTTTTCTGTGACTTCTCCCTGTATGATGTATTTCATGCAGAAAATCTTGATATTTTTTTTTCATGTTGTGTTTTTTTTAATCTAATAATCTGTCTCCACTTGTGTGCTTATGTGAATAAGTATAATAACTCTCATCTTTCAAGCTAAAATAAGTTTTCTAACCGTTGTTTTATGACAGAATTAAAGCAAACTTCTCTCAGTTCGGCGTGATGAAGCTTGAATTTGTTCTCTTTGTTGCAGTTTGGCTCATATTCTGCTGCAGTGACCCCGTTTCCCCTCAGGTCTCATTAAACTTTTATTAAAGTTTTCATCTCTCGCTCTTCTTCTTCTTCTCTCTCTCTCTGCAGCCCTGACGTCACCTCATTCGATGCTCTTTAGAGAGAAAACAGAACTCCAAACGGGAAGTACATTAATCTTCGCGCTGTGTCATTTCACACAAAGGAAACGTACGATTCGCCTTCCTGCTACCGAGCCGCCGGAGCTTTCGTGGAAATCGTGTTGCAACCACTGAAAAACTTCTCGTCTGACTTGTTTCTTCTCCTGCATGACAGAAGTTAAGTCAACAGGTGAAATGAAAGCAGCTTATACATGAACTCACCTGGGTGTTTTTCTGCTGTCCTGCCTCACGTATTTGTTCCTCGTGTGAGAATCAGCAGATTAATCTTTAGTTTTAGTTTAGTTTTAACTCCAGGAACATTTTTCATTCTTTATTCTCAGATGGGAATTTTCTAAAACATTTTTACACTTATTGAAAGAAAAAATAACAGTTTTACTGTATATTTTATGTATATCTAGTCTGGCACCCTTAACCAGGCTATTAAAAGCCACTAAAAGTTATTTCAGATGCTGATAGTGAACTTGCAGATGAAGGCTTGTTGAACTCTCTTCTTTTGTTCTCTAATTTGCTGCAGTGTGCTGTTTTCCCTGCAGGGATGATTAAAGTTTCATTGTTTCTGTGAATTTTTGGGGGTGTTTCTGTATTTTTATCTGACTTCCTTCCTGACTTGACGTTATGAGAACTTAACGTGTTAGTCATTTTTGATTTCTCAACAGAGAGAGTGTCGCATGGTAACACATATGTTTGTGCAACTCAGTAAAATCATGAAAATTTTGAAACGTAAACACTTAAGCTTAAGTGTGTGTGTGGGCAGTCGCAGAGACGGGAAGCAGCATCACATGGGCAAACCGCTGGATTTTAGAGTTGCTTCTAGTTCATTTTTTTTCCACAAATGTTGAATCAGCAAATTTAGGAAGTTGCGTAATACGTGTTCAAATCTGTCTGCGAGGTTTTTATGGGAGTTATGTTTCTGAATTTCCCAGTTAGGGATAAGCAGAGGCGTATCTTATCTAATGTTGTAGTGGTGTTTAAAAAGTTTTAGACAAACATTACAGGAAAAGAACAGGAAGACACAAACCAGAAACACACACACGTAGAGGCGTGCTGATATGGCCTGAGGATGAGGAAATAGCTTCTGGTATTTTCAGCCGCTGATGAGAAGAGTCAAGCATTTTACTGTTGATGGTTATTTTAATTCTTCATCTCACACAATAGTAAAATCTGGTATGAAGCAACAGAGGAAGAGCGAAATGTTGCAGATGTGTTTACCGACACCGAGGCTGAAGCGAGCAGCCTTCAAATTCCTGGCAGGATCTGCAGAAACATGTCATTTCCCATCGCTCGCTTCTCACTCTTCAACTGTGTGTGCAATGTTCGGTTTGAAAAGACTTAAAATGTTTTTTTTCTCTGTAAATAAACTTAAAGAGGTTCAAGTGAATGTATCTTTGTGTGTATGATAACGGGGCATGTTAGCTCTTTGTAGAAAAAGCCTGCAGGTTTGACATTTCATAATTACTCAGAAATAATCACTCACATTCAAACTGATGCAGGAGCTGCATGTTACGACAGGAGGCTTTTGAGCTCTCTCTCTCCTGCTGCTGCCAAACCTGCTGCAGCCTGTGAGGTGGAAATAGAAAAAAGTTAATTACAGGTTAAATCGTAAAATGCTGTAAACCCCGGAGGGAGTTCTACGCTGTTTATTTTAAAGTTTACACTAAAATTAAAGAGCAAATATTTCATGATGACGTATGACATGATGACACAACGGAAAAAAAAAACCCCTGAAAATAATAATTAATTAAGGAAATAAAAGTCACCTTTTCACCTTTTCACCACATACATTTCTTTGCTGAGAAGAGAGGTCACTTAGTAAGTTTATGAGATTCAGATTCATTCATTCATTCATTCGTCTGACCTGACCTTTTTTTTTAAATGTCCTTTTTAATGAGCCTAGTCGAGTGTAAAAATCTAACTCCTGCACTCATGATTGTCTGTCACCGTGCTTGTTTTGATCCGGATCAGATTTCTAACACCTTGACGGGATTGTGCCGCCTCAGTGGAGGTATGCGCTCCCTTTGTGCCGCCGCAGTCAAACATTAGCACAGCCATGTAAATATAGTCTACCGGTGACGGCGGCGCTGACGTCGTGCTTTTGGGACTCTAAACTTGGTCGGCCGACCTCACGCCATGAGAGCAGAAAAAACCAGAAAAATAGTTTTGAGCTGCCAACACAACATTCCTCCCTCGTTTTCTCACCACTTCCTTCATTGCTTCCCTTCGCTTCTTCTCTCTTTCTTCCCTGCACAAGTCGCTCCTCATTTCCTTCCCTTTGTGTTCAACCTTTTTCCCACTTCCATCCTACCTCCCTCGTTCTTTACTTTTGTCTTTATTCCCCTCCTTTGCCTTCCTCCCTTCCACTCTTCCTTTTTTTTTCCTCCATCTTCATCACTGTCCTCTTGGCACTCCTCCGTCTTGTACAGTTCACTACAACATACTCCAGCTACTCTAGTCATAGTTATTTATAATGACTGAGCTACTTCAGCTAAAGGTCCATCCCTTGATTTTTTTTACTCTCACTTATGCAACGTGTGAGTCTGATCTAATGGGATGTGTAGTTCTGTTATTGAACTTTATTTATTATTTATTCTGTATTTATTTACTTATTTTATTGATTTTAAAATGACTGTTTTCACTTAACAGCTACTAAAAGGACCTTGTGGTGACATAAGTTTTCAAGAAATAACTTTTCATCGTAACTTTCTAGCTAACGAATCCACAATCAGTGACATCGGGGTGACTCCATCAGCTAATGAGGGTCATGTGATGTGATCAAAAGCTCCAGTACAGTCACTCAATGGACTTTGTGATGAGAATATTTTGTGAACTACTTTATTTTGCCTCTAATTTTCTTTTAAAAGCTGCTTTGTGCTTCACATAGAGCAGTTTGAATCGCTTTAAATCTCAAAATGTTAGCGCATGGTAGCATATAAAAATGTAATGAATAGTTTATAATGAACTATAATATCAGCAACTGTCAACGATTTAATTTCCTCCTGTAAAGCATCTATAAGCGGTGGCTGGTGTAGGAACAGATAAAATATTAAAACGCAGTTATACTAATATCAAATATGTCCTCAGATGAAGAGAAGATGTTGTTGAAAATATTGTACTATAATATTAAAAGCTCAACATATTACCATATATGATAAATAGGGCAAATTACTAAATAAACTTTATCAACATAATGTAATGAAACAAAACCTGCAGTAGTATCATAATAACATATATTACAGGATTTGGGATAGATAAGATGATAGAGTTTTGCAGTGGGTTATTATTTTATTATTATTATTTATTATTTTTTATTATTATAAAGGATTACAGGGTGGAGCTGCCTCTCAGTCTGTGGGTTTGTTCGCCTTTTGTTCATTCAAACACGCCCGCTGTGGGAACCCTAAGAAAAGTCCACAGTTTGTCTCAGGTATCATTCTCAGGTGGTACAAACTCAAACAGGTGCAGCGATTAACACGTCGAGTCTTTTCCGTGACAAAGTGGAAGTTCCCTCTGAGCTCACCGTGACTTTACACCTTTTGCCAAGCTGATGTTGCTGTTGTGGAGCATGAAGGCGAGCAGGTTTACATACCGCGAATGCTTCCTGCGTTTTCGTAATACTCCAGATGTCACCGCCGCGAGAGGTGACGGCGTAGCTGCTATGTCATCAGATTTGTGAGGATGAGTCAGAATTTAAAGCGTGTTTGTTTGAACCAGTTTCACACCTTTTGTCTGAGATGTTTGAGGTTTGATTCTTCTTCCTGCTGCGGCAGCCAAACCACATTTTTGAAAAACTTCCATGATGTAAACGCTTGCATCATCTCACCTGTACACTTGTTGTATTTATTGTGTTTATGTTTATTTATTCATTTTTCTTTCAAGTGGCCATCAGGTGGTTCGGCCGTCACGCTGCGGCCTCATCGTATCTAGCAAAGAGTTGCAGATACCGAACAGTCGAAGTCATCGTTACCTCTGAGGTCATGTCCTCTGGGTTTATTCTGGAAATCTAGGAGGATGATTACAACTGAAACAAAAGTTTGTACAATAGTTGAGTGGCTATTTTTAGGCCAAACACAAGAAATAAAGTGTTTCCCCGCCAGAGCTTCACTCCTGAACGGAAAGTTTTAGGCAACGTTGGGCCAAAATTGAAGAGAAAAAACATTTTAGATCTTATTGTTTGGCATCAGGTCCAAATCTTCTCCTCTAATTTGCACCACATTATTTTATTCTTTCCAGAAAACTATTAGGAAGTTACAGACCTGTAAAATACAGCATCACCATTCTTATTTCATCCAGAAGCTTCTCCATAATGCCAGAATTTATTTGTGTGTTTGTTTCTTCACTTATGAGACTAAAATCTGTTTTTAACTGGGGAATATAAGCTCCAGAAAGTCATGAAAAACTGTTTACAAAGACATAAATGATAAAAACAAACTGATGAAACAACATGTTGATCATCTGTTGTGAGAAAACAGTGAAAAGAGATCCACGACTGATTACTTTAAAACACTGAGTCACATCTGAGAAACAAATATGGCACAAATAAAGGAGTACTGTCTCTAATGTGCTGTTTTTACGGGATTTATCACTTCAGGAGAAACTGTTCAGTCTGATTTCCCGTGAACCCCTCCTGCCAGCTGCTCATTCATTATTAATTGTGTGTGTAAGCGGATCTCTGACCGAGGCTTTAGTCTGCAGCTCCGCTCCTCTCACTCTGCTCCACCAAATCCTCTGTTTATGTTTACATGGCTGTTACCGTAGCAACACCTTCACGCCCTGCGGACTTCCACCTCTGGCGTGCAGACAGATAGACGGGCGGGCGAGCGAGGTCGAGACACACAGAAAGAAAGAGAGAGAGAGGGAGGGAGGGAAACCTCAGCCAGGGCCGCGTCCCATTCTGAAATGTTTACACCCTTTGTTTCCCACTTGTTGTTGACATTTGTTATTGTATCATAGTAACAAGTGTTTTTTTTTTTATACTTTTGCTTCCTTTGCAGGATTAACAGAGAAGCAGAAAAGATAAACAGCAAAGTGGAAGGACAGTATTTAACATCAATGAATACAACTTTAACACACGTATATTTTCAAAAATGTAAAAAAAAAATGCTAAACAAAACCAAAAGAAAAAGTTAATCTTTCAAGACAATTGTCCATACTCAGTAGAAGATCATGAGATGGCATTCAAGTGGACTTTAAGCACAGCAATACATCTCCTGCTGCAGATAATAACACACTAATAACTTTATTTATTGAGCTATAACTTTAAGTTTTATAAGAACGCTAAAGCTAAAGTCAGAAATACAAAAAAAACATCTAAAGTGGTTTAAAAAAGTAAAAAAATGACCAAAAAAGTCTCTCTCCCTCTCTTTTATTAATAACAGTCACTTTATTCCTTTATGTCTGCACTTTGAGAAGAAATACAGAAAAGCAAAGGGTCATAAAAGGAAGCACTTTCTGTTTCAAAATGGGACATATCCCAGGATTCCCATGCCCCCCCGAGGCCTCGTCTCTCTCGTCCCTCTCGGCTCTCTCGACGTGGCGTCACATCCTCGGCAGCTCCCTGCTGTTATTTTTAGATTGTGTGTAAACTGGGTTAGACGGCCTTGGCAGCTGCGACACACACACACACATAAACACACACACACACCCTGTTTTAAGTTACAGTGACGTTAAAACACTGCTGGTCTTTATTTGTCTTGCATAAAAGGTGTAAAGCGGTGATGTAAAAATACATAACAGCGCAGGTATGTTACTGAGTAAACAGACAGGTAACATTTCTGGGCTGCTCTCCAACATCAGCACCTGTTTATTTTACATTCAAACTTCTATTTTTATCTACGTTTTCAACTAGAATTACTGTTAATTAATGATTGTTTACCTCCACCGGTTTACATCCATGTGAGTCCGGGCTCATAAAATATGTGTAGTAAAGACTTTGAAGGGATTCCAGTGAATAATTTTAGGGACTGTTTTTAACAGAGCTTAGTCACATGATGCAACAACAATCACCTGAAGATCAATATCAGTGAAATCTTAAACTCTAAAAAACGAACAGAGGAGGAAGAGAAGAGGTGGGTGGACTCATACAGGTACCTCATACAGAGCAAACTTCCTCCTGAGACTCAAAAAACTTTATATGTGTGTTGAATAACGGCCCATAAAGTGTTTTTTTATAACACGTAATGTTTTATAACTTATTATGACATCACAGCGAGGTTGACCTTGACTGCGACCTTCACTGTGACATTTCTATTAATATTTCACATCATATCGGTTCTGACGTCAAACGTGAGCGAGCATTAAAAAAAAAAGAGTCTAAGAGGTATTGCTTCTCTTCCTTTTGACGCCGTCGTCCCGTCGTTAAAGTTAAAGTTTAACTTCCAGATTTCCACGTGTTTCTGTAGAAATTCATCTGCTTCCTGATTTGTTATCAGATTACAAAGACACAAACAGCTCCTGTTTTCACTTGAAACCCTCCGTTTCGCCCTGCTAACCATGACATGTTTGGCTTGTTTTTTTTTTCCCCAGCAGCGTCACCGTGTTTTTGCAGCTTTCTCTCTTTCCTCCTCTCTCTCTCTCTCTCTCTCTCTCTCGCATGTTTTCAGGCTGCATGACACAGCAGATCTCAGAGCGAGGTACGGTCATGTGACTCGGCTTACTCCGTCTTTAATCACGTTTCATCATTTCATCTCAGCTGTGAGTCACATTTTGCACTGTCATGTCGTTTCAGGTTTTCTTATCTCACCTCGGTTTGTGCAATCTCACTGCACTTCAAGAAACCTCAGTCTGTCACTTCAAATGTACTGTAATGTGTGGATCTGATTTAAATATGTGAAATCTGCTTTCTTTTTCAAACAGATTTCAAACTTCGTCTCCTGCTGCAGCTTTGTGTTTTGGGGGTTTTGAGGTTTAACACTTAACCTAATTTCTTTCCAATATGTAGGTGTTGTAAATCGTGTGATAAATAATCTGCCAGCTGAACATGACATCATGCCAATATGATCTCTGATATAAACAAACCTCTGACGATTTTATAAAAACATCAATAATTTACATCCAGCTGTCGTCTGCTGCTCTCATCTCTTTCAATGTTTGAATTTTGACTTTGGGACGATCCTTTATTGGGATCACAGCTTAATGTCAACATGTAATGATTGATTGAATCATGCGACATCTGATCGTGTCTCGTCTCCTTTTATCTCGTCTCAGCTTTTCTTTTTATCACTTCAACTTCTGAGTTTAGCTTCCTTCACTTGATGTTGTTTAAATTAATCACTGATTTTATCTCGTCACTTGCTGACTTTCTGGACTCTTTTCACATCACATCACACATCGTCTTTCTTTTCCTTTATTTCAGTGTTTTCTTAAAGTCTCACTGGGATTAAAATGTCTTTTTAAGAGAGATTTGGCAGCAAAAATGACACAATAACAAGAATTAATGCCAAAAACAAATCAAGGTCAAGTGACACCATCTGCTCCTGTGAACACAGACACGTCCCAGCGGGTTTCATATGAAGATATTTTCATTATTTATATAGTCTGCACAGAATTATGAACAAAACTCATTATTATACATCAAAATTTGTACATATTACTACAACTGAGCATTTCATTTTGTGGAATTATCATTTTATTTCAGTCCGCCTGGTTACCTTTGTCTCTTCTTTAATAGTAATTATTATTATTATAGTGTCAGTTTTATTAATATACTGCAGGCTACGACTCAAATTCAGCCACACAGTGTTTTTTCTTGAGGTCCAGCCAAAGTTTTTGTTTTGGCTTCACCACAGATCCCATCCTATTTCTATTTTATATCACCTCTCCAGCTATGTCATCGCGTTGATCTCATGTAATGTCATCGTATTTCACTTTGAATCGCATCATCTTGTATTGAAGCGAGCGCAAGTTCAGTCAGGGAGATATTTTAGGCGCTCAACCAACCACGTTTTACCATGATTATCTTGCTGCTGTCAAATTTAAAACATTTACTCCTCTCTGCTTGAAGTGAGACCACCCTCCCACTAAAATATGTTTTATTTATGATGATTTATTTAACATTTATTATGTTGTGACACCAGTAAAATGATGGTTCAGCCTCTCCTGACTGAACTAAGCTCATCTCACTTCACCTCATCGTGAATCCTGCACACGTTTCCTTCGACTTTCTTTATATGTCTCATCTCAGATTATAAGAGATAAGATAAAACTTTATTAAATCCACATCAGGGACATCGCTTGTTACGGCAGATCAATAGAAAGGCAAATATGAAAAGGAGTACAAAGTAAGTAAGTAAGTAAATCGCACCTGACCTCACCACATCTCATCTTTCATCTCGTCTAATCTCATCTTTCCTCATTTATTATTACCTCTCTCCGCCTCATCTCATCTGTTCTTATCTTCGATCTTATATCTTGAAATAAAATGCTATTAACCTTCATTTTAACCTATATTCATATTTTTTGTATTATATAAATCTATCTATCTGGGTATCTACAATCCAGGGGCTCAGGTGAGATGACATCACACCCCTGATCAGTAGTGTGACCTCACTCTTCATCATCATGAATTCCTAACGAGGCATGTTGTGACTGCGTCCAATCAGCAGAGGCCTGGATTATCAGGTAATGAGGCCTGACGGCACCCAGCCAATCACATTTCAGCACAGAGATTACTGCCTGCTGGGGCTCAGGGGGAATCAATAATGTAGACACACACACGCTTACACACACACTTGCCCGGAGCCTGCCCTTACTACCATTACAGTAAATGACGAAGCCCAGAGATAGAGAGAGTACCATAGAAAGGGAAGGACAGAAAGTGAGAGAAGAACCAGAGAAAAGTGAGAGTGGAGGAGCGAGGAATCAAAGGGGACAGGATGATCTCAGTGTTTTGTGTGTGATTCACTGCCTGTAGCCGTGAGTCACCGGCCGCTCATCGCCAGCAGTTTAAAACTAGAGATTAAAACACAGCTCGGGTTCACCTGTCACCCAGATGTGGGTTTGTGGCTACAAACTGAGATCTGAGCTGCTGCCTCGCTGTTTTAATCATTTCTGCTACTTTCTCCTGAGGTTTTTACACATAAGGATTCACGTACAAAAGAGAGCATCATATATTATATTATATTATACATATATATTATATATATTATAGTTATAGCAGCAATCTTACGCTTCTCTTTCTTTTGAATATGCTCTTCTTCTCATAATTACTTCCAAACATTAGTTGTACTTCTTATTAATTGACAGTTTAATAAAGCATTTCACAGCAGCAATAATAATACTACTTGTAGAAGCACTTAGACAGGCAGAAGCAACAATTGGAGTACTATAAATACTCATAGTTATCACAGCAATTGTAGCAGTAATGGTATTTTTAAAAGTAAAAGTAGTGTTAATTGCGGTAATAGTACTTGTAATACTAATAAAACAGTAGTTAAACTAGTTTTTGTAGTTGAAGTACTCATTTTTGTGGTAGTAGTACTTAAGGTTTTTCCTTTAATAGAAGTACTAGATGTAATATCAGTAGAGGTAGTTGTAATGGTATTAGTATTAATGAAAGTAGAAGTTAGTGCCTGTTTTAGAAGTTAATGACAGTTATAATGTTTTATTTTCTTCATTAAAAGCTAATATGATAGTAAAGGTGGGACTATTTATAATAGAAGTTGTAGTAGCAGTAGTACTATAGGTGGTATTAGTATTGCGATAAAAGTTAGTGTTAGGGGTGTAAAAGGACTGTAGTAATAGTAAAGAGTAGTACAGTAGCTGGGGTAGTTTTAGTACGACTAGCAGTACAAGTACGAGTTGTAATAGAGTACTGTGTTAGTAGTAGTTGTAGTAGTTGTGTCATAATAATAGAAGTAGAAGTAGTAGCAGAGTAACAGCAGAAAAAGGAGAAGCGGCCCTTGTTGGTGTGATAGTGGTGGTAGCAGTAGTAAAACAAAACAAATCAAAATATTAGTATAAAAGTATTAGTTATGAAGTTGTTGGCAGTATAAAACACACTTGCAGGTAAATCTGCTCAGTCAGCGTTTGGCGGTGGAAAGTTTTGGAGGAACTCGCACACCTGATGGCAGACATCCTCGTCTCTCGGTGGGAAATTTCCCGCGCTGAGTCAGACGCTGACTTTTAGGCCATGTACAGAGGTGATTCGGCAAAAAAAAGGGCAATACCTGCTGACAGATCACATGACCTGAGTCACCGCGTCACTCAGCAGGTTTCACAGGGAGGAATTAAGGCTTTTTTTTCTTTTTTTTCACTGATTGTCTTAGTTGAAGAGATACTGAATACCTGTCTGACCCACACAGGTGTGAGTAAACAGAGATTTAAAATTCAAAGTTTTGATCAGATTTGTGTCAACCTGTGTAAACTGTGAGACTTTTATTTTTTTCACGTGTGCTTTTGTTTGTCAGAGGAGGTTTCTGTCACAAGTGCAAACAGAAAGTCAAATGAGAGGTGACAAAAGTCTGACCGATACCGTGATGAAGAAGAAGAAGAAGAAAAAAAGACTGTGAACAAAAGGACTTATTATCAAAAAGGAAAAAAAAAGTTTGTTGGCAAGTTTTACTTTTGAGATGACATTTCCTTTGCTTCAGTGAGTTTTATTTTTCATTCTGACTTTTGTTTGCAGCCATAAGGAGGGTTTGCTGTCTACAAATTCACAAGAATTACACACCCAATGGGATTTTTTTTCTTACTTTTGTTTGATATTTAACAAGTTTGGTTTGATAAAATTGACAAAAAAAAACTTTACACGATGCCGTATGGTTCTAAATGTGGGTGTTAAAACCAAAGAAAATGGTGGTGTGAGAAGATAAAAGGAGGAACAACTGCATCTGCGCTTCAGCAAATGCTCAAAAAACAACATTGTGTTTTTTAAAAAAGCATGACGATAAAGGTGCCCTCACCTTTTAACCTAAACCACAAAGCTTCCCTAAACCAAACTAGATTTTATGTTTACTGTAAACCTGAGCAAACATAAACCACAGCCTTGTCCCATAAATAACTCTCCTTTATTTTACAGCATTGATCTGTAACAGACAAATGACGTCTGATCAGGTCAGAAAACTCTTTAATGTGTCGTTCATTTAATTTGAAGGACTTGTTGGAGGTGCTCAAACATTGCACGGTACTTTATTTTACAATGAGGAAACTCTGGAAATTTATCACAGTAATAATCAAATAAAACTCCCTCTGAACGACTGTAAAGGTTAACGTAGAGTCATTTACCGGGAAGGCACATTAACAGATGTTTGTTTGGATGACATCAGTTTTTATCCCATGTTTATGTCTAATGTCACATGGATCTAATGGGAAAATGAAACGCAACGAATGACACATGATGAGTTTCATGTAAAGGCCACACATCTTGTTTGCGTCCTTTCGCAAGAGATGCTGCATGATGGTGTTTTCAGCAGGCATGTTGTGTAAGCATGTTATTCACCGTCCTTTGATTAGTTATTCAGCCTGTTGTAACCCAGTAAATCACAGCTTTGCCCCAGTTTTGCATCACATTTCAGCTAAAAACTCAATGTCATCTACACACATGAAGCAAAAGTTGATGTTTAAGTGATTTAACTGCAGGGACATCATCTGATTTATGATTAATGACAATCCTCTTTTTTCTCCTACACACTTTTCAGGTCCAAATCCCCCTCTCGTTCATTTTTACTGTAAAACCTGTTTGTTTTGACTGAGTCTCTGTTGCTGTTATGTCGCCCACTTGGAGAAACTTCCTGCGTTCGCTCAGATGCTGATAATGTGAGGGGGTGGGGAGATTTCTTTAAATAAAATCCAAAGGAAAAGAAAACTGGGCTCAGATAAAAGTAATTATTTTAGGAGCAGTAGTGATAACACAGTCATCCTTGTAGGTTACGGTACAATAAACACACTGATAGGATCTAATTCAGGCAGTGATTTACTGAGCATCAAAATAAAATTCTTGTTTGCTGTGTGAAAGTGAAACCAAGATTAGATTAGATCTAATTGTTGTTTATTCATAACTGCAGGGCTGAAAGCTCCACATGCCTTTCAGGATTTCCTCCACTTATTCTTTAAAAGCTCAGGGTCTCGATGACTACTGTGAGGGCAGTCATGGGTCAGCATTGTGTCTGGGAATTTGGGGGTTTACTGTCTGCAGATTCACAGGAATTACACGGGGTGGGATTTTTTTTTTTTCAAGGCTGTGAAAATCTAATGTTAGTTTTGTTTGATTATATTTTTTAAATGTGGGAGCTAAAGCCAGAGAAAATGGGGGCGTGAGAAGATGAGAGGAGGAACGACTGCATCAACAACATTGTGTTTCTTTAAAAAAGCATGACGATAAAGGTCCCCTCATCTTTTACCTTAAACCACAAAGCTTCCCTAAACTAAACCTGGTTGTGCCGTAAACCTGAGCAAATATTAACCACAGCCCTGTCACATAAATAACACTGATTTATTTCACAGCATTGATCTGTAACAGACACAGACGGATGACGTCTAATCGGGGCGTCAGATCAGAAAAACACTTCTGTTTGTCGTTCTCGAGGGCCTGAGAACATCATTTGTCAATTAATTTGAAGTTGTTGCTTAAATGGGAGCTTCTCTCTTGAATTTGACAGCTATTAGGTTGAAAACAACTGAAAAATTAAATGAAATCATTTGATATTTATGTGAGTGGTTGAATTACAGAGCACGGGGTACAACCAGGTCATACAGTGAACTCTTATTCGTATAATCACACAAAATCTGTTAAATTATAGGTAATTTCTGACTCCAGACCTCGTATGTCTGCACTGTGTTCATGGATTAAGATTATTCAAAAACATGACTGATGATGAGTAGTAACAAACCATTTAAACAAACCATTTTCTCAGTTTCTTCGTCAGAATAAAGCTTTTAAATGTGATTTACAACCTTAAAGTTGTTTTCTGGGATTTTACCAGAATTTCAACACAGGCCTGCAGCACAACATGTTTTTCCCAAACAGGACAGACATCCTTTATATTTTACCACTCATGCAATATGTGTCAGTGGTTCAGATGTGAGCGGCATCATGTAGCCAGACGATGTTTAGAAACAGCAGCAGGGTGTGTGTGTGTGTGTGTGTGTGTGTGTGGGGGATTTCCACTTCTGGGCTTACAAACAGGGCAAAGCGATGGCTGACTGTGGAGCAAGAACAAACAGCAGGGCGGCAAGAGTTCAAACGTGACACATAGTCATCTGGTGCAGAAGCTGTTTTTGTGGCATTGAGTCTTTAACTGAAAGCTGCCCGACCGCACACGGTTACTCAGCATATAAAGGCCCTTTTTTTTCCTTTTCGTGGAACAAAGCCTCCGTTCTGCAAGTCTGCATGATTTGCCGTGTTTATGCGGGGCTCCGGCTCTATTTTTAGGGCCTCGAAATGATTTCGTCAGCACGGTGACACGTTTCATAAGCAAGGCCAAGACTCTCAGCAGAGGCCTGCTGTCAGGTTTTTGCGGTCATGAGGCTGCAGCTGACTGGCAGCGCTGTGTTGAAATTCTGAGGAAGTGGACTGGAGGTCAAACACATCACACACTTGCAGTGTCGCAGACCACATGGCATCTTTTTTTTTTATCATGTGGCTGTTTGTTAACCATCTGCCAGACAAAGTGTGTATTTGTGCTCCCGCACTTATCTTTGTTAGGGGCTGATTAGAGTTTGAGAGTGAGGACATTTTTAGAAAGAGAGGACTTTTAAATCTTCTTTACTTTCTATGAGGACCAACACATGATTTTAGAGTTAAAGTTTTAAGTTAATAGTAACGTTAAGGGTTCAGCTTTTAGATTAAAAAGACTGGGGAATGGATCATTTCAGCAAAGCTTATCACAAAGTCTGTACTCCCCACAATGTAAACCATTAAATATATTCAGACTTTTGATTCAATTGAGGATTAAAGTCATGTGTGTGCATGAATGAGTCTCAAAGGTCCAAACTTAAGCTTTTGTCCTTCAGTATTTTGTTTAGTTCACTTCTATTTTGTTAAAGGTTTCAAAATAAAATTTTACTTTTTTCTCTATTTCATTGTGTTTCGTATCCAAATCTTTGTTAAAAATGATGAAAAGACCTACACAATATGCTACAATATGGTGGTAAATATACACTTCTATTATAACTTTATGTAATCAGTACTATTTTAACTCTATTACTAACTTTATTTTGTGTTAGTAAAACATCCTTTACATAGCTGTTATTCAGATTAAGATCCTCTGACTGAGGTTTCTTGTCTGTTTTATGGTCGAGACTTAAAACTGGAGTTGACAGATGAACATGTGAAGTGTTAAATGATTCAGTGTTAAATGATTCCTTTTGTCCTCTCATCAGGAAGTAATTTATAACATATATATCAAAGTGTTGACAGAACAATGAAGCTGTCATATATCACTGTCTTTAGGTGAGGTTATAATCTTATTTTCATTCCAGTCCCTTTTTATGGCGACAATCAGTAACTGCAGGTGTGTTTTTGGACCTCACTTCAATTTCAGTTTCGAGTTTAATCATCTGTTGATCTTTTCCTTGCTTGTTGGGCCGTAGTAACACAAAGAGAAACCAGAAAAAAAACACAAGTGAGTTGAAGACTGATTTAAAGTCGGACTGAGCTCCAGCTGTGAGTTTTTTCCAGGAAAGTCTCACAGACATTCAGGTCGTAATGCTGCAGACTTCCCTCAGCGAACCACAGACTCACCGTGTTACCTCATTTGGTGACAGACAGTGACATTTATTTAAATGGACAACTTTGACATGCTCTCTTTAAATAAAGAAAAGATTTAAATGTCAAGTCTTTTTTTTCTTTGTGTTTGTCACAAGAAACTTTCTGCTCAAGGATCCTTCAGCAGATTCTTGATGAGTAAACCTTTAAAACTTTAAATATGACGACGATCAAAGTCAAAATAGTCAAAGTCCAAAATATACCTGACGACACACTGCAGTGCTGTTTTATTCTTTTAACCATTTAATCCACAACACACATCCTTTCTTTCTTTCTTTCTTTCTTTCTTTTCCTCCTTATAAGGTAAAATGTCAGAGGGTCAGGTAAGGAGATGATGATGTCATCTTTTGAGTCACACTCAACCAGGAAGAAAACAAATGTCACTGTGTGTCCGATCACACACACACACACACACACACACACACTGAAATTACAGTTTGACGTGAATTCTTTAAAGCAGCTTTTTAATTCGGAGTCCCTCCCTGAAATACAATAAATCGATAAAGGTGATGACTGATTGCTGTGTGACGCTTGTACTTGTGTGTGTCATCTCTTCTGTTTTCGGTGCTGCTGGTGTTTGTATCTCTGCAGACTTTTTCCACTGCTGGCACCTTCATCCTGATAAGAACTTCCACCGGTGGCGTCTTCAAAGCTCCGCCGAGGTCGAAGCGTCGCCGCAGTGATTCCCACCGATTCATTCAAGGTCAGAGAGGACGTCTGTGGGATGTTTTTTTTATATGGCAAAACAGGGAGAGAAAATCCAAACCCATGAAGTGAACATCACACAAATCAGTTAGAGGAGAATTCACTTTGATTGTGACATTATTAGAGTCTCTAAATTCAAATATAAAGAAGAGTTTTATCTGCAGGTTAAGACAAGAGGAACATCGACTGTAGGTGCAGATTTCATGTTACTGATACTATTTATTTTTTCAACAATAAACTGTTTGTTTCAGTTTCATCATGAAGTAGCAGACACTTTATTTTCGGATGTGATCCAGTGGTGTTTATTTATGCGTCTTGTCTTGTTTCTTTCCGACTGTGTGAAGCTCAAACTGAAACTCTTCCTCCTCCTCCTCCTCCTCCTCCTCCTCCTGCATGAAATGAGACAGTCTAGACACACACACAGAGTAAAAAACAAATCATGCATTCATGCAGCGACTGGTAAAGTCAAACATTTCCACCACGAAATTCCCGTAAAGGTGAACTAATTTGTCATATAACAGCAGGCGAGTCGGGACGGGACAAAAAAAAAAAACAAACAGTTCATGTAGATAGAAATAAGAATTTGATCTGTCGTGCTCACGGTCAGCTTTTCTTCCATTACCTGACACTGAAACTTCTTCTTCTTCTCTGAACTGACCAGACCTTTTTATTTCCCTCTTCTCTCTGAAGAACAGCCTGTGACTTTGACTCCTAAATGCACTTTGGTCCAAACTGAAATATCTCAATATCTCTGGGATGAATTTGAATTTAGTACCCCTAAACACAACATCCGCTGTCGGCTGTTTGGTTTCCGGATGGACACCTTTGTTTGCATCTCAAACCTCTGCCTAATTTCACCGTAACTGTCCATAAAGAGAAAAAAATTCCCTGAAAATGAACTTTAAGAAGAAAAAAAACACCAAAGTTCAGCTCACAGAGCCTCTAGCAAATATCAGATTGATATTATAAGAAGTAAAACTTTAAAAAGTTTTAATTCTGAGACTATTTTAAGTCTTAGCATCATTAATAACTTCAATATATAAAACAAGAGTAAAAAGAGAGAAAAGCTCGAATGTGTTGCACTGATTCAACAGGTCATTCAGTACAAAGTTTTCATCACATGTGGAAGAAAAAATGTACAAGAACACATTTCTTCTGTCCAACTTATTCCACTTTAAAATAACTGGCACAAAACTTCATCCCAACAGCAGGTGGATGAAAAAGAACCAGTTTACAGGAAATAAGTGCTTGGTTAAACAGTCCCCATCAAAACAGATATATGGAAGCTTATATTATATTAACTTACGTCTAACCTTACAATAAATATTAAGTAAACCTACTAAATAAATCTCATTTGACAAAAGACAGATCAGAGCACTCCCTCAGGTTTACGATCATTTATGTCTTAGATTTTCTGTAAACAGAGAAATAAATCTGTTCCATCAATTTGTGCGTAAACCTGCCTGTCACATGATCCACCAAAAAAAGAGACTCGTCATTTTCTCCATGCAAACTACAATGGAAAAAAAAACAACAAAATCTGCTGTCTATGAAACTCCACACCCGAGGTTGACCTCGATTGTGAAATGCCATATTTCTATTATGGAATATTTTTCTTTCCTAAAGATAGGAAGCTTGATCAATAAATAAAAGGCAACATCATCCTGGGATCTGTGTTTCATGAGTCAGAGCTGTAACAGTGCAGCATTATTTTCCAAGACCAGTTTTTTCCAACATGCTGGATCCTCCTCTGATGAAACTGTCTCCTGCTGCAGAACGGCGCCCCCTGTTGGCACTTTTACTACAAGCTCCATCTTCTTTTATCTTTTTTCATCTTTTTTTTTATCTTTTTTATTTTTTATTTAAATCCAAACACATAAAAATAAAAGACAAAGTGAGGAGTGTGTATGAAATCACATTTTATATTTATTATCTCTTCAGTAAATTGCTACAAACATACATTTCTGCTGTCATCCGGGATATTATGCTTAAAAAAAAAACAACTTTGATTTCATTCTGAGTTTTACATTCTCACCTGACTGGCCTAACCGGGACTGGGACTCCCCACGAACCGGTTTCTGGTAAATGCCACCGGCCAAACTTTTTAAAAAAACAGATCTGCAGCATTGCTTTTGCTTCACTCAACTTCTGTGGCCAATCAGAGGATTTTAGGAACTTTTAGGAGGTTTGTCCTTTCCACTATCGCAGATCTAATATGGGCCGAGTGGAACTTTTAGAAAAATTCTTATTACGGATGGGTGGATGAACGAGCTGTCAGCTAACTCCACCCGTGTGGCACTGAGGAGGATAAATTGAAGCTTAAGTAGTATTTGATCTGTCAAAGTAATAACATGATGCAAAGGGGGAATCTTCACTTCGTCAAAGTAAACGACTGACGTGATTTACAACCGTGAGTTCACAGGTCAAATACGTCACTGACGGATCACTCTGCTTGGCTGGGACTCTGAGTTGTGATCTAATAAAAAACACAGTCTCTTCATATCACTGCCTCTCACTGCAGCTTTCTGGGAAGTCCAAGCGCTTCATCGCAATTCACAATTCCTCCTCACAATTAGAGGAATCAGGTGTTAACCAGCTCCCGGTCGGCTGAACACACCTGGTTCAGGTAGCTAACCAGAGGCTCTCCCAGATCTTCTGGCTTCATATAACAGTCTCGTAAGTTTCCACAAAGAGGTTCTCGAAAACCATTTCAGCTTTTTTTCAACAAGTCACATGCGGCATATTCATTCAGTGAAAAGACGAGTGTCAAACGGAGAGAAATGACGTGCAGATTATTTTAGATGCATAAATCATAAATAGAAATGTTGATTCTTTTTAATTAGACTCAATGTTAAATCTTAAATGTTAGAAACATGCTGAAATGAGGCCCGTCATGTAAAGACAAAGGGGGATTTTAATACCATCTGAAGAAGAGTGACACCTTCTGGGAAAAAAGGGAACTACGCTGGAGTAAGTTTCTCAGACGCTGGATTAAACGCTCCCACACTGAACATTTTTAAGCCTGCACTAAAGCAGGTGGAGCGACTACATGCACCTGCACGTGGTCTCAACTTTGTTCAAAATGGTGTTTTATTAAAAATAAGATGCTGATTTGACTGCATATTTAATTTGGAGTTAATCAGCAACAGTGCTAATGCGACATTTTGATAAACTTCTTCGTCTTTTCACTCTGATAGTCGTGTAAAATCTTTTAAAGAAAAGTAAACTCACCCCCATCAGTTCACATTGGTTCAGCCCTACACATCCCTCCCCCACCTGGATTAAGTTGTTAAAAAAAAAAAAAAAAAAAAAGGAAAAAGAAAACCTTACACATTGTAAACTCTGATATCGCCAAACAGAGCAAACAGCTGGAAACATGAACACAAAACACTCAACAGTGCTGATGAAAAAGGGCAAAATCATCCTAAAATCTGTGAAGTCAACATAATAAACTGAGTTTCATCTTGTTTGAAAAAGCGGAGTCGGTAGTGACGATCCTTCAGCAGTGTTTTAGCCCGAAGTGTGTTTTCACCGCTCGTTTCCCTCCTCTTGGGGTAAATACAACCACATCACCAAGGTAAATAAGACTCCAGTTCCCAAGATGCACTGGTCCTGGGATTAATCACGGGCTCCGCTGTGACTACGAACCCGGTGAAAGTCTCTTCTTCCTCCACCAGTGATGGCGCTGTTTACCGAGGGGACGCGATGCTCCCACCGTCGCCTCGTCCTGAACGTTTCTGTCATCACCGAGTGAAACGTCCGCAGGAGTCGGAGGAGAAAAGTGTCTCACAGAAAGGAAGGAGGGAGCAACAGTCCAGGGCTTAAATCATTTCTGTTTTCATCCCTCTTTTCTTCCTCTTGATTCTTCTTCTTCTCCTCTTGCCTGGGTTGATTATTTCTGCAGCTCCTGTGGCGTGCTGAAGGTCTCGTAGACGTTGGCCGCAAACTCCTTCACATGGTCGTTCATCAGCAAGTCCTGACAGACGCAGAAAAGACGAGAAATGAATGACGACATCTGCTCTGCTCGGGCTGCTTCTGTGATTTAAAATGAGCTTTGAATTTCAAAATAAAGTCAAATCTTCTGACGTTTCTTTATTCTTTTTTGTTATGTCGTGAAAACTATACAAAGGTAAGAATCAGTCAACAGCATATTTGGGGGATAATACTCAACATAATATATTATGATGCAGCTGAAACATCATATTTTGTAACTGAAGCATTAAACTCAAAAAACAAGATACAGATAATCTATCCAAATGACCATAACATTTAAACAGTCAGTAACACTGGTTGTTTAAAATGCTCAACTGATAAAAATTAGTTTGTTTTTACGCCAAAGTGAAAAATATAAAATCTACAGCTCTTTCGTCATTTAACAAAGTAAAAAAATCTTCAGTAAAGGTGACGATCTGCGCAGACATTTAATGCTTTTGTTTCTGTTTTGTTTGTTTCTGATACAGACTCTGGTTTAACATGAAGGTTTGATGTCCAGCCAACAAATCAGATTGTGTCTCTCCTCTTTAACAATCATTAAACACTGAATCACTGTCAAACTGCGCAGTAACAACACATTTACACTTTATCTGATCTGTTTGATCGCTCAGCAAACAATAAAGTGGACTTTGTTGCGTTTGACTGCACAAACAAACTGCTGCCTGCAGGTCTGAGCCAACAACTGGGATTTGTTTGTCTGAATCTGGTGGCTGAATGACCGGTGGAGCATTTACAACACGTGTGATTTAAAACTTGGCTGGTTTAAAGTCTTCATATGGAAATATTAATGTGTGAAAGGGAGGGCGTGTATCTGCTGCAGGTTTGTGTGTGACGGCCTGAAGCCTGGTTTCACCTGAACAAAGTGGCTGGGAGTCTCACTGCAGATGGTGTTGATCTGACCGTTGATGATGGGGATGATCTTCGCCAGCGGCAGACTGACCGCAGACAGACTGGATGCACACAGACAGACAGACAGAAGGAGGTCATGGGGTGTTGAATGTAAAGGTTGACAGAGGCTGCATCAATTTCTTTGTATGACTCATGAAACAATCAAAATATTTAGTTGTTCTTTTGAGCACAAATAAAAATGAACATAAATAATAACCCCATAATGAAAAAACAAGTTACTCAGCTGACCTGTCAGGTGCGGAGTTGGAGTTGGAGTCACCGGGCGGCGGGCGGAAGAACTCGGCCAGGTTGTCGAGAAGTCGAGAGAAACCCCGGTTCAGACAGGCGTTCAGGACGGTGGTGAAGTCCGGACTGGAGTCACAAACACACACACTTGTCAGGATCACACACACATACACACACATACACACACAGATCTACAGGTGCACAAACAGCCGGCGTGTTGTTTACCTGTCCAACATATCTCTGGTCTCGTTCAACAGTCTGATGGTCACCGAATCGTTTTCTGTCAAACCGCACGCCTGCAGAGAAAAGAAGATCACGTCTGTTAAATAATAAGATGCTCCATCTGTGAGCTCTGCTGTGAACTGTACTCTGTGTGTGGCGACCTGGTTGGCGAGCGCGTCCTCGTCGTCAGCCAACATGTACCAGGACAACGGCCGCTCCGAGCCGGCCTCCACCTCCGCTCTGATCCAGCTCATCTGCTGCTCCAGCTCCAGCATGGACAGACTCTGCTTCAGAGACATGCTGCAGGCCGACAGAGTTAATCAGAAACTATTCTGATGTTTTATTCATTTTTTTAAGACACTTATGAAGCCAAGATGAAAACATTTTTGGGTTAAAGCCCCTAAAAAGTGTATAGAATGTGTCTGAAGGGAATATCCAAACTGTTGTTTTTGGTTTGAAAATGTCACATGAAGCTCTGGGAACATTTTTCAGTTTTCTGATAATAATCTAAATAATTACAGGATTTACCAAAATAAAACAATGCAAACAAATAAATAATAATTGTTTTCAGACACTCACCCTCCCAGTGAGTTCTGCACTGCTTTCTTCACAACTGTCATCAACTCTGTCAGACCTGGAGACAGACAGACAGATGGAGGTAAGACTGTATCAACAGACTGAGGCAAACGAGGATTAACAGTTCAAAAGTGTGTGTGTGTGTGTGTGTGTGTGTGTGTGTGTGTGAGGGTACCATCTCCCAGTAGATGTTGGATACTGGACAGGTACTGCTGCTGGACATCTGGAGGTGCCAGAGGAGTCTGGGAGGAAAAAACAGAAATCTTAATGAGCTTTTAAACATCAGGTTTTCTACATTTTGGAGATTTGGTGCTTTCAGATCCTCTCAGACACACTAAAACTCCTGTAAAACTTCATTTACAACATTATAACACTTTTAATCTAAAACTCATCTGGGTCTTTAAAGTAACCCCATCCTGCAGGAGTAGGCGTGAACATAAAGTTTGACCTTCTGACCCTCCCGCTGAATCACACAGCCGTTCTTCACTTATCTGATATTTCACCTGGTTTACACTTCAGCAGAATTCCTCATCGAGTCATTTCATCGTGTTTTTGATGCCACCAGGCCAACAAAGCGACTTGTTTAAAAAGTCGGGTGTGACTATGTTTGACACATAGAACAGGTCTATGCATGAAGTATAATTCATCTGCTGTGGTTCAAGTTGTATAATATGTTGAAATTAAACCAAATAAAGTCTTAATCAAATAAATAAGTTGATAAATGTACTGTACAAATACATAGACAAGTCATAGCTCGCTAATAATTCCTGTGCTTGCACACGTTGGAAATTTAGTCACGATCAGTAGTGGGACATTGGCAGAAGTATGACCATATAACAGTTCTGAATTATGTTCATTATTTAGGATAATTACGTTTCTTAAACTCTCAAACTTCCAACCTCAACTCACCAACCAAAGACTAATTTCAGGAACATGAGCAGTTGATTACCGTTACAGTGGTCTTACAGGTGTTGTGAATAAAAGAAGCGTGAGTGTTGCGCTCCTCACCGTCGTGTTCTTGCCCACAGAGTTATCCAGGTACAGGTACCCTCCTATGATGTTCAGCTGGACTCTCAGCAGAACCACCAGCATGCAGGTGCTGTAGACCGCCACCACGGTGCGAGTGAAACCTGAACAAGACAAGTTTCACACGTTTGGGATCAAATATTGGATCTCTACTCTCTGAAATGAATAGAAACTAAATGAATAAAGTATTTCGTGGGATAGATGGTTCAGAGACATGCAGAACTTACTGATGATCTTTAAATCTTCCCAGATTTCCAGCTTATTGGCCGGTCTGTGACAGACGATGGGAGGGAAGAAAAAGCAGCATTATTGGGGGTTTTTTAACACCACAAAGACTGTTTCACTACACACAAATAACTCACTCAAAAATAAAAAGAACTACTTCAACAGGGACGTTTAGTTCAACAAAACTGGCACAATCTAGACTCTCTTGGCCTCAAACTGACAAGAATTAATAAAATTATGAGTACAAGTAGTTTATAAACTGTAAAATGTACGTCTACTCACTTGGTCTTGAGTAGTGCAGTAAGGCTCTCTGAATTTAGTTGGCTGATGATGGCTTCTTTCAGCGGAGGGAGCATGGACAGAACTGCAACACACAAACACTGTTTTTAGTGCCGATCAACAGTAGCACCCAAGAAACACACTAAAGCTCTCTCACTTCATTAGATCGAGTGTGAAATCTTTACCCGTCATGTTGCAGGTCCTCTGGTTGCTTTCAAAGTGGAACTGTCGTCTGGCCTGAGCGATGTACTCTGTCGCCTCCCTCTCCTGCATGTCCCTGATCTTCTTCTGGGCATATTTACCCAGAAAGTACACTCCTGGGGAACAACAACAAAAAAAGAAGAGGTGCTATTAATTGATATCATAACCCCACTTTAAGATCAACGCATCAAAGACGACAATTAAAACTGCATCCACATAAGGTGATATAAGACTAAAGTTAGAGGGAACATAAATCTTAAATGACTGAGCTGCATGTTCACCAGTAATTTGTCCTGATTTAACATACAAAGTTATAGTTATTTAGAATAAATACTGGTTTGGGTTGCATTTGTCACTTTCATGCATGATGGTCAATCAACATCACAGACACGAGATAAAACACTGGTCAGCAGTTCTCTTACATCCTATTAAAAGCTTAGAGACAGGTTAATATGCTCACATTAATGCTGATCAAACGCATCAAACCAAACTCCATTCAATTTTCTACTAATTTAAGAGCTCATGTTTATTGGCAAAGCTTCAAGTTAATGTTTAAACTTAACTGTTCGGTCACTGTGTATTAACAACAGAGTACACAGCTTTAATCTCAGTACATTTTACTTTACTAATGAGCCATGTTTTGGTAGTTTTTACCATAAAAATAATCTTGAAGGTTGTATAATACGGTTACGTAAGAAATGTGTCTATATGCCGAATTATAAAGACATACTTCATGGTTCTTACGAGCTCTTACAAAATATGTTTTACGGTTGAGCTCAGCTGGAAAACTAAGATAATGTGAAATTGTGGATTTTTTCAGCGCAGTCCGGCGCGCCACCGAAGTTGTCAGCTGGTTTAGCTCAGCGGCTAACAGGCACGACACTTACCTCCAACTACAGCTCCGGCGAAAATAAACTTCCTCCTGTGGCGTTTAACAAAAGCCCAGGCGGATGAAAACATCCTTGGACGGGTTCAGAAGCCGAGGCTCGATGAAACACTGCGGACTTTTTAACTTCGTGTCGGCTGTTTTGCGCACATTTTACCGGGAGGAGCGGGAAGCTAACATGCTAACTGTCCGTCAAGTTACAGTACAGTGATTTCAAAATAAAACGTGAGTTCAAAAGGCAGAATACAAATAAATCAATAGTTTTGTTATTTTATTTGTAAGCCAATATCTAGATATTTTTAAAAAATTAAAATCTAATCCACATATTGGCTTTATATATCAAAAACACTGTGGTCAAAATCTTAATTCATTTCAAATCAGGCCTAAAACTAGAACAGGAATAACAAACAGATAAATAAACAGAAAACATGTTGACACATTTCTGCACAATCTCTACAATTATTTCATTTGAAACAATACTCAAAATTGCACAATCATTCTTTCTCTTAATTTTAATATGTTTTAATACCACCATCTACTTCAACATATTGTTTATTTTATATTTAATTCATACCTTTGTCCCTTTTTTATATTTTCTACTTACTATGTTTATCATTTTTTGCTCCAATATATTAAGAAAAAGTCCTTGAACGTGAAAACCTACATGGCAATAAACCTGATTAAGCTTTTATTTTGTTGTACAATCCCTTCATTTCCGGTCTATATGCAGTCCTGGCTAATCGACTTGACGCATCGATGACATCGGTGTGGATCCAGCATGGGGATCGATTGATCAAGTCTGGAGCTGGTCCGACCGGTATTATCTTCCCCCATCAGTGATGGTGCGCGGCGTGTAAACTACAACAGACAGTTTTCACTCAGAGAGAGAAAATAAGCCACAAACCTTCATCATGTGTGATTAATGTGATTTAAACAGAGTGAAGAGGAGCGGCAGCCCGTTGCCATGACAACAGAGGAGGAGAGTTTCCATCCCAGTGAGGAGGAAGTTAAGAGGTGGATGTCCAGCGCCTTTGACATGGTCAGTCATTATTTTGAGATAAATATTATTTAAAAATACTAATTTGTTACTTTGCACTATTAACTCCTTATTAAGAAATAGTAACTCATTTTATTTTAAGATACTAATTCATTATTTCAAGTTATCTAGTAATTTTGAAAACATTTCTAAATTTAATGACTTACAGAAAACCCATTTTTTATCAAGTTGGCAGAAATAGGCTTACATAGTGTTCATATTAAAAAGTATGAGTTTAGTATATGAAAAGAATTTCCTGCCACTTATTAATCTGAGTTAATTTCTCAGCTGTGCTGCAGTGTATTTGCTATATTGGCTTCTAACAAATCTAAAACTGTCTCGTCACATATTGTAAATATATCCAGGAGTGGGAGAAAATACTTTAGATGGGTATTCAGTTATTTATATTTTCTGGTTCATACTCGTCAAATCTTTTCATAGCCTGAAATATTAATACATCAGTAAACATTACCATGAAAGTAATTGTTATTTTAAGCCCTAATCTACATGAAGTTGTGTCGGTGACTTGCCTTGAGTCAGTCTTCTTTCTGTTTAAAATTTTGTTTTTACATACATATGTGTGTGTGTGTGTGTGTGTATGTGTGGTTGCTGCGTGTCGAAATACCTGCTCTAAATGTGTCGCTGCAGGCCAAAGATGCTCTGGAGAACGGGGAGGTGCCGGTTGGATGTCTGATGGTCTACGACGGTGAAGTCGTGGGAAAGGGACGCAATGAAGTCAACGAGACCAAAAATGTAGGAAAAATGAGGAATGTGCTCGTTCTGTTGTAACAAACTTAAGTTTTTTAACATTTTTTATAATTGAGAAAACTCAAGATTGAACCCCACACAGAAATCAGTCAGTTTATTCAAAATGCAGCAGAAATAAAAGCTTTTATTGTCACCAAACTAACAATTTGGGGCATCTGTTTTATTTAAGTATGACATTTAATGAAAATGTAAGATCAGGGTGCTTTATATAAAAGTGTGCACGGAGAATATGTTTTGTGTTTTAAACTTGTTTACCTTCACCTCTTAAAATGTTGATTTTCAAAGGGAGTTTGGCATTTAGGTGTATCCAACTCAATGCTATACCTAACATACTGTGTGTTTCTCTGTGTGTGTGTGTGTGTGTGTGTGTGTTTAGGCCACTCGCCATGCTGAGATGGTGGCTCTGGACCAGCTCCTGGACTCGTGTCGTCGCAGCAAACCAGGACGTGGGTGGCGTGTGCGAGCGGACGGCGCTGTATGTGACCGTGGAGCCGTGCATCATGTGTGCTGCAGCTCTACGTCTCTTCAGTATCCTCCATCCCCAAATCCCTGTGTGTGTGTGTGTGTGTGTGTGGACAGCTGTTGTTGTTCCTTCATCAGCTCCCAGACATCCCCTTCGTCGTGTACGGCTGCAGGAACGAGCGCTTTGGAGGCTGCGGTTCAGTTCTGGACGTTTCCTCTGCGAGCTTACCTCAGACTGGGAGAGCGTTCAAGGTCTCTGCTCGTCCCCGATGTCTCTTTATGTTTGTCCACTTTCTGTTTTTTTATTTGTGCGTGTCTCTTCCTTGGAGAGTACCGCATATTTTGTTTGTGTGTTCACGTTTGTGGGTGTTTTCAGTCTGACGGAGGAGTGGAGGCTGTTTTTTCACAGCAGATTAAAGCTTGTGGTTTCATGTTCAGCTTCTCATGTGAAATTTGGTCGTCCGTATACTTTTGGCCTTGTTGTGTTTATGACTGTGTGTGTGTGTGTGTGCTGCAGCGTGTGTTCAGTGTGTCTCAGGTCACAGAGCAGAAGAAGCTGTAGAGATGTTGAAGACGTTCTACAAACAGGACAATCCAAACGGTGACCAGAAACAATCTCCTCTTCTTCTTCTTCTTCTTCTTCTTCATTTCTTCCTTCTTTATTTATCCCTCCTCCTCCTCATCTTATAATTTTTTATTTTCATCTGTGATTTTTTCCCCATTTTCTCTTTTTAAACAAACCCCTTTTCAGTTTTTCTTTTATCATTTCTGCTCCATCTTTTATTTTCAGTGTTGTGTTTTTCATGCTCTTCCTCAGGAATGCTTTTCTTTTCTTTGCTATCCTCTCCTTCCATTCTCTCTTTTATTTTATTTTCTTTATGTTTCTGTTCATAGCTGTCCTTTCTTTTTACCATTCTTCTTTTTAACAGTTTGATATTTTCTGTCTGTTTCAGCCCCGAAACCCAAAACAAGGAAGGACTGAGCGTTTGGGCAAACCAGCTGCACATCCAGTTTCTGTATTTTTGTATTTTTTTATTTAATAAAAATGACATTATGAATGATTTTTTGTGTGTTGTCTGCCATCCTCCTTAAACCTTCGTTGCCTCTCAGTCAGTTTGCCAGCAGGGGGGGGAGCAGACCAACAAACTTCTTGTTTTTAGCGCCACCAAAAACGTCCTCACAGGAGAAATGAAAGTGTCGTTACTTTCCAGCGATAAACAGTGTCTACAAAATATTTGCTTTTCAGGAACTGCGACTCTGCAGCACATCGTTTTTACCCGCTCAGAGACGAGAGTGTGACGCTGCAAAGTGAAAAAGAGCAACATGATAAACATTTAGAGGAGAAAAAGTGAAATTTATTTTCTGTTGAGTCTCGTGTTGTTCGTGCTCGTCTTTGATGTTCATCACCTCCTCTGTTAGTTCCTCAAACGTGAATGCACGTAGCACTTCCTGTGTTATTTTTCTGAGAACGCGACAGACAGGGTGTGAGAAGCGGTGAGGAAGTGTCTGTGTGTGTGTGTGTGTGTGTGTGTGTGGTTATGAAGGTCACTCCTGTTGAGAAGCGCTGCTAGACACACACACACACACACGTTTGACGTTTGACACAGTTTACTCTTTCTGCTGTTTCACTTCCTCTCAAGACACACATTCACACACACATATTGTGCCGTGCCGAGTGTGTGTGTGTGTGTTTGCTGTATCTGCAGCTGGGAGGAGTTGAAAAAAAGTGTGTGTGTGTGTGCTGAGTGTCAGAGACAGTGTGCTGAGTGAGGGAGTGGGTGAGTACATCTGTGATCTGTGTGTGTGTGTTTCAGGTGTCCTGCTGTTTTTGTTTCCTCCCACTGAGTCCAGCGAAGCGAAGTGAAGGTTTTCAGACTCTTTCTCACCTTCTGTCTTTCTCACGTTGTCTGTGAGTGCTCAGTTTTTCGGCCCTCTCTCTCTCTGCTTCCTTCCTTCCTTCCTTCCTTTCAGTGACTCACAACTTCCTTCCTTCCTCCTTCCTTCCTCCCTCACTTCCTTCCTGCTTCTATCCTTCATTTCTCACCTTTTTTCTTCTACCTCTTCCTTATTTATCTATCTAGATTTTCTTTCTTTTACAACTCCTTTGGTTTCATCTTCATTTGATCTCTTTAAAGCAGGGGACAAGAGGCCACGGCAACAACAACCGAACAAACAGGAAAAGATGAGTGAACAAAAGAAGAGCGACGAAGAAAAATAAGCTAAAAAGGAAGAATTAGATCAGACGATGTTGAGTTGAAGGAGGTTTGGAGGTTTTTCTTTTCATCTTTCTGCACCCATCTTATCTCAGTTATTTATTTATACCTTCCATCTTTCCTCCCCTTTAATCCTCCTTCCTTCCTTCCTTCCTTTCTGTATTCACACCGGCGATGCCTCGTCAACATTTCTTATTTCTTTTACCCTCCATCTACTTCCCTTTCTACTCTCTTTCCTTCCTTCCTTTCTCATATTACATCCTTCCCTCTTTCCTATTTTTCTTTTTTTACACATCAACGGTTCATCTGCAGGTTTTTTTTTGTACTTCTTCTTTTATCTTCCTCTTTTTTTTACACTGGTGCGTGTGTGAAATACAAACACATTCAACCAACCCTCCAAAACAAAGCAAAATTCATCAACTTTTCCCTGCGACTGTTTCCCATAAAAATAAAAGAACAGTTTTTTATTTTAACTGCATATAGTTCACACATTTTTCCCTTTTATTTTTTATTAAAACAAATACAAAATGTGTTTTTATTTTAAAGTGAAACTCGAGTCCAGCTCCTCTCTGCTCGTTTAACATGCAGATCTATGCTAATTAATGCAGAGCAGAATTTTCCAGAACGTTTTAATGTGTCACCTCAAAGTGGAGGAGCTGACGTGTTACTGAGGAGACCACACACACACACACACACACACTGCAGCGCAAAGAGTTGAGCTGTTGAGTGCGCTAATAATGAACAGAGTGTGTAGTGTCAAACTCTCCTTTCCAAACTGACAGTAACAGGAGTCTCACACACACACACACACACACTGTCGAACACCACAGAAAATGGTGTAATGTGAGATGTCATCTTGTGTGAAGGTGAAAGAACAACACTGTGAGAGAAAATAAAGTTTCTATTTTATTATTTCCCTACCAAATGACCTGAGAGGGGGAGGGCGGAGGTTATTTTCTCTCTGGGTGTGTGTGTGTATGTTGGTTTGTGTTGACAGGAAGTGTTGATGTGTTTCGTGGTTTCAGTCTGTTAACCTTTAAGGTCTGAAGAGAGAGAGAGAGAGAAAAGGAAACCAGTTGAAATGGTGTTAGCTCCACCCTTCTGCTCGGCGCTGAGGGAGGAATGAAACGCTCAGCTGCGCCTCAGTTTTGTTCTTTACCTCTTTTGTCTTTTTTTATCAGTCAAGCATCTTTATTTTTTTATTTCAGTCTTTTCACAAGCCTCCTTTTCTTGTCATTTCTACCTCGCGTCAGCTTTACTTCTTGTTTTTATCCTCTTTACTTCCCACAGTGTTTAGGTCTCTTTTCTCTTCGATCACTCCCTGTTTTGTGCATCAGCTTCTTCTTTCCTGTCCTTTTTTTTGTACATTTATTACTTTTTACCTCCATCCATCCATTTCATTTGACTCTGATTCAGTTGTTCGATGAGCCGATGATGGGGTGTCACCGGAGAAAGCCTCGAATGTCTGAGTGTTCATCTACTCATGCACTAATTGTGTTTGAAGTTTGGGTTTCCATGGCAACGGAGAGATGGGAAAGCAGTTAGGAGGATGGGCTGAACGCTAAAAAGATACTAATCCGTCCAGCCATGAAAACCAAGGCTGTTTTTAACCCTAACCCTACCCAAACATGAACTCATCAGCCTCACATTGACGTGTTCGACTTTCCAGCAGGTCACTGAAACACACACACACACACACACACACACACTCTAAAGAGCGGCCTCAGGTTTTACAGACTGTATATTTATTTACAGCTTCATTCCCCAAGCAATAAGACTATTAAACTCCACTAAACTGCACTATTCAATACTTGCACCTTGTAATTGGACAGTATTTCTGTATTCTGTTGTGGATATTTTTAGTTGTAAATCTTTATTTAGTTGTATTATTTTTATTTTAGGTCTACTTTATTTTGTTGCTGAGTTCATTATTTATTTTAGTTCTATATCTATTTTTCTTTTGCACATAGGCTCTCTTTCTAAAATTAAGGAGCGGAAGACTCAAGAAATTCATTGGAAGAGACCCCCCCCCCATCAGGATAGGATTTGCAGTGACCCTTCGCTCTAAGGAGACCAAACCATGTTAGTAAAGTGCTTCTCACCTGTGTGGAAGCATTTTATTCACCTCATTTATTCAGGTTTTTTCCTTTAATTTGTCCCCCGTCTGTAATTCTCGTCTGTCAGTAAAACCTCTTCTGATTGGTTGAATGATTTCCAGTGTTTTACTCCATCAGGTATCGCACAAAGGCTGAGAATCACTCGTTTGCTCGCACTTGTTTTGTCGACATAAATGCGGTCTCACAACATGTCATGATGTTTTTTGTCTCGCCTGAGGATCTTTATCAGGTCCTTCATAGTGGAGATTTCAACTCAGGATCCAAACTGAATTATTTTCCATTCAAACTTTATTAATTTCCTACCAACATCTAGTTTTCTCCCGTACATGTAGAGTGACCCGGAGATGAATGATCATGATGTCCAACACATTATTGATCTTCAGTAGTTTTGTAGTAGATTATGAAGGAATTCATTCACTTTGATGAACATAACAGACCTGAAATGCAGATTACAAATACTGTTTGTTTCTGTGTGTGTGTGTGTGTGTGTGCATCAGTATTTAAGTATATTTACTGCAGATGTATGTTTGTGCGTTTTGTTCACAGTCTTCCACAAAACAAAAGCTGTAAAATGTTTGTTTAATGTTTGCCACTGAAAAACAATGAAAAGAAAACAAACAAACAAACAAAAGACGACTCGTCTTCGTCCGTCACCTGTTTGTCTATTTACACTGAGCTGATGATGTTTCTGTCTTTTCCTACGTCATTGTTACAGGTTACAGTTCAAAGGTGATGGTGTTTTCCCTTTTCCGAGAGTTTGTTTGTTTTCCGTGTGTTTTTCTGTCCCGGGTGGGCGGGCGGGTCTCGACTCGTCCTCTTCTGACCGAGCGAGGACGACTTCGACGCCTGTACAGTCGAGGAAAGATCACTCACCTTTGACCTTTTCTGAGAGGAGACACAGAGAAGAAAGAGAAGTAAAGTGAGTTTGTAACATCAGCAGACTGTAAAGGAGTGTGTGTGTGTGTGTCTTCTCGTCTAAAAAGCCGCACAAACACAGATTTTCTCTCTCTGGTGTGGGCGGAGTGCTACCTGCCACCGACCCGCTGAGCAGATGGATGGGGGAGCGCGTGTGTGAGTGTGTGTGAGTGTGTGTGAAAGAGGGAGGCGGCTGGTCGGCAGATGCTTCACGTGTTTCTGCTCGTCTTTTTCTGCTTTTTATCACTTTTCGGACTGACAAGCACATCTGTGAAAAAGTTTATTGACGGCAGAAACTTTTTGAAGGAGCGCAAAACAAAAAAGATCTGAGCTTCCTGCCCACGCCATTTTTTTTTCCAGATGTGTTGGCAGATTCTGAGCTCGAAAATGAGAGTGGATTTTAAGGACATCATATCTGTCTCAAAGTGTTTTATCCGAAGACTTTTAATCGATGAAAAATGATTTTATGCCGCGTCCACTTTATGAGTTTATATGTGAGAAAAAAAAATTAAAGAGACCCTGATGTTTTCAGATCTTTACTTGCTGCAATTTCTTTACAACCAAATGTGTTGAACAGCTTGTAAATAAGAGTTAGTTTTAGCTCTGTGAGGTACCGTAGAGCTCTTAAATGAATGAATGAGTCAGTCTAAGTGGGTCAGTGAGCCGTGTACCTGTGTGTGGCTGGTCCCAGATGTAGCTGTTGAGGATTTCTCCGAGCGTGTAGAAAACACAGATCGCCGCGGTCATGGCGCTGAAGAAGATGACTCGAGCCAGCGGAGTGATGCGCTCCAACACCGGGTACACCCAAACCCCCGTCACCTGGTGCACCCAACACGTCCTGAGAGCGGGGTGGGGGTGGGGGGGGGCACAGTTCAAGTTAATATGAAATAAGGGTACGTTTTGAACATGCTTTATTATTTGAGCAACAGTTAGCAGTAAAGATGAAACCGTTTAAACCAGGATTTTACTCTAATTTAAACCAGACTTCATCTAAATTAAGCCTAAAACTGGACCTAAAAAACTAAACCTAACACAAATAATTTAAACCAAAAACACACTGAACTAAAACTAAAGTATTAGTCAAGGAAGAAACCTTGGCTGAACTAAAGAAAACAAAATTAAATGAAATTAAATTAAACTGTAATAAAATGGGTCTAAATTAGCCCAACTGTCCTTTAAAGGATTATAAACAAAGTACAAAAGAGTTCATCTACTAATAGGCCTAAACTAAACTAAATTACACCTTAATTATCTCACATCAACAAGTGTACCTGACACTTATTTAACCATAGACTGAATGAGTGTTGGCGAGAGGAAACGCTCGGTACCAGAGGATGTATCCCACGGCGAAGCAGCACACGGCTGCCAGACCCCACGACCTGCTGGGATACCGATGGCGGGTGGTCCGCATCTCGATGATGATGAACGGAAGAACGGTGGTGTGCTGAGAGAGACGGACAGAGACAAAAGAAAAGACGATACATACGGCGCCACATTTTTTTTACTAAACAAAATTATATGAAACAGAAAAGAATTGACAAAAACAGTCCTGGATTTTGGGGGTTTCACTTCTAGTCGCCATCAGCTTTCTGAATTTTGGACAAACAGGCAGAAAGAGTAACTAAATACATTTACTTGAGATGTGTACTTGAATACAAATTAGAAGCACTTGTACTTAAGTGTTTCTATTTTATGTGACATTACTGAAGAACACATTTGAGGTGCTTAACTTGAGTATTTCCATTTTAATCTACTTTATACTTCCTTTTCCTCTACACCTGAGAGGTAAATGTATTTTTACTCCATTACATTTGTCTGACAGCTTTAGCTCCTTTCCAGATGACAGTATTTCAAACCTGGTATCTCCATATGTGTTGATGTTGAGTGTTTGTGATAAACTGAAGGATGAAGTCTTCCTTTATGTGTTGAGAAAATTCTCCTCCATTAATACAGAAGGAATACTAATCCAGAAACATCAGAGAAAACAGGAGCACACTGACACGACAGGAGGACTCTTACTGTGAAAATATTTAGACCTAAGTAAAATTTTCACCTAAATGCCACCAGCTTACACATTAAATAAAAAGAAATTGGCTACTGAGACCAAAATGTCTCATGAGAAGAAATAAAACAACAAGTTTTTGGATAAATCTTTAACAGAGAAAAAGATGTTTTAGAGACATCTGGTGTCCAACAGGAGAACTGCACCTTCAAGCACTTCACCATAATGTAAACGGCTGAGGTGGAAGGGATATTTACCTGAAAGTATTATTAGTATATCTGTCATATTTATCACTCTATATTATAATATGATAGATAAATATAGATACATTAACGGTGGAAAAAGGTGACCACTGACTTTGAATTTTCTCCATTTAACTGCAGCTGTTACTGGATCTCAGTTTGTTCTCCGTTAATAATTCATTCATCTCTATATTCAGTGTGTGTATTTGTTTGTGTGCGTGTGTGTGTGGGTGTGTGTGTTTAAACACCTGTGCAATCCACCTAAACACACAAACACATTTAATGGAGGTCATGGCCACGTGCTGCTATTTTCTCACACACGAGGATTGTCTCTAAAAATCAGGCCGCAGCAAGCAAACATATGACACACCTGCACACACACACCTGTGTACAGCTTCAACAGGTTTTTACATTAAAAAATGATACTGTTGTTGATGTGCACTCAGCTCCTCTGCTTTCATGTGAACTACACTCTTCGTCCACTAGGGGGCACTCCGACACAAACAAACTGCAGACACACACCAAAATCGACACACACAGACTCACAAACACACTGGCTTAATTGTCTCAGCAGAGTTGCGACCTCTTACCTCATTTGCACTCTCAGGAGCACAGCTGTACATCAGTATGTGTGTGTGTGTGTGTGTGTGTGTGTGTGTCAGACTGTTCACCCTGGGCGAAGTGAAGTCAGACTGCTGAGCTCTTTTGTCTCCAGCAGTCGAGCCGGCCGGCCGGCCTCGTTATGTTACAATGGGGAAAAAAAAACCCAACAACAACAGGGCTCCTTCCATCTGTTAATTAATCCCAGACTGATGGTTGAAGTGTTCGGTTCGATGCTGCAGGAGGTGTGAACGCTGCTACAGTGCGAAGGCACGTTGGGTTAAGAGTTTAATCCAGGGTTTGTCTCGTGTGAGCCTCCTGATGAAAGAAACGAAACTCAGAGGGCTCAAACTCTGAACAATACATGCTGGTGCACCCAAACATAAAAACATTTTGGATTAAACTGAATCTTTAATGCAGCTGAAATAGTCCACTTAGGTCCAGTTTTAAAGCCAAAACACTGAGAGATGACGTGCATTTGCAGATTTTTTTGTTTAATCTCATAAAATGTTGAGACATTTTTTATTTGCATGCACTAATTTTAGTATAGGTACGGGGTTTGAAGCATGCACCTGACAGTTATGTTTAGTTATGTTTTATTTGTTTTCAGGAACAATTTACAGCGTCACCTTTTAAGATTCAAAAGGAACAATAGATGGAGGAGAATTGGAATAAGCTAAAACTCAGAAACTACGCTAATTTACGGAGGCCTGAGGTTGGTGTGTGCTCAGTTAAGACTTTCACTGGCAGTTTAGGCAGGCAGATATAAAGGTATCACTGAAGTTTATGTGTTTAAGCATTTATGTGTTTTTTTGTGATCTTGGTGATGAATTTCACTTTCATCATGTACTTGGGGAATCATTTGTTTGATTTGATGTCGTGGTCTGAAGGAAACATGTTGGGTCGGCTCTTTAACAAGGAGATTTTTATCTTTTTGTCTCTTGCAAGATAAAATTCATGATAGAGAACAATGTATCTAATGTAATAAAACCTTTCTGTGCAATGGAAAGTGTTTTTTGAATGTGTATATTATCATCTGTCATGTGTCCGTCCTTGTTTTTGCTGTTCGGTGTGTTGTAAGCCATTATGAGCGTATGAGGCAGGAATGTCAGTTCATATCTGACAGTTATAAGAGATCCTTTAAAGATGGATTTATAAATTACACAAAGGGTTAACAGCAGTCCCAGTGTGATATCTTCACTATTGGTTGTACACAGTAATTCATTTATTTGATTTTACTTGTTGATTTTATGGCCGCAGCATTACACAGATGTGTTATTTGTTCTCAGGTCACATTGTGGTTTAATTTTATTTTATGTATTTCAGTGTGTTTATGTTCCTTCACTCACTGTAGACGTGTTTTTTTTGGAGGAGCTCAGATCTTTTCCACCACAAGGACCAGGGTCTAAATGAAGATCAGGGATGTTATTTAACCCCCCAAAAAGTCCCTGCTCAGGGAGGGGTAGTACACTTTTCAAAAGTTCAGGAACTTTGGGGGTGAACAGGGGAACGAGTATTCCCAGCATTTTATTTTGAAAAGCCTGCATCCTCAAACAAACTGTATTTACGGTTTGTTTCTGTTGGACGTGGACACGGAGCAGAAGAAGGTCTACGACAACAGACGGAGCGACCAAGTCCAGGCCTTACTACTACTAAATATTCATGCTGAGGAGGAAATCCAGCGCAGCAGAAATTGGCGAAACGACGTGTAAAAACAGCCGTCGCTTTCTCAAATGCGTCAGCGGACTAATCTGCCTGATCTTCACGGGTCTTTAGACCACGGTGGAAATGCAGAGAACAACGGGCTGCAGGAAGCTTTTTAGTTCATGAAAAAGGTTCTTGGGACTAAAAGTTCAGAGACTTTGGGTCGAAAAATGACTTTTGTAATACAGAACGGGTGAGTATCTCTGTGAAACTGCAGCATTTACGATCCTTCTTTTTTTGCTCAACATGTCCGTTTACTATTTACTATACGCAGTTTGTATACGGCACACCAAAGGAGGCCGGCCGTCACCGTGACACGACCTTCTTCTGACCAAACGGCTTCTCCCTCTGAGGGTTTGAAAAAAAAAAAAAAAAAAATTCAGACTGAAGATGTGAAGAAAAAATGTGTGCAAACTAACGAGAGTAACAACATCTCCGAGGAAGACAGAATAGCTCTCAATCTCTCTCCTGGGGTCTTAAATTCTAGGTTTCCCTCCCATCATTATACCGTACACACACACACGTCCTGACGCTGCACTTTTACCCAGAGTGCCTCAGTGGAATTCCAGTCTCTTGGTCGTGTTTAAGTTTAGTCTCTGTTGAGAGGACTTGCCGCTCGTAAATAATACTCCCTTTATCCTCGCTGTCCCGCTCTCTATTTTTGTTTCTGGGTCTCTCTCTTTGTTGTCCTATCTCTCTCTCTCTCTCTCTCTCTCTCTCTCTTTCTTTCTTTCTTTCGCTCCCCCCTCGAGGTTTGCGGTTTCGCTCGAGCAGCCAGCTTTCTGCCTCTGTGGAAACCTCTGGAAAATCCCCCCCTCCACTTCCTCCTCCTCTCTTCGACAAACAGTGGCGGTTCGATCCTAAAAACGTGGTTCGGGGCTAAAAACGGGACAAACCATCTCACACAGAGATACCCAGCCCGGGGTGGGTGGGGTCGCATGGCTGAGGGCAGGTCCGTGGGGTCAAACATCTTTCAGCACGGATGGCAAAATGAAACTGAAGCATCAAAAATAGATTCACTCAGGGAAGGTTTTTAGAAGCAGACCTGAGATTTATGAGCATCTCTATCACTTGTTAAAGTTAAAGATAAAGTCTGGTGGGATGCAAAAGGTGCCAACAGTTGCCCCGCCAAGTAAAAAAAAGTAAAAAAAGCACAAGCCCGAGTTTGTGCCTCTCTCACACAGCTGCTACTAAAAAAAAAAAAAATCAAAAATCAGCAACGATTTTAAAGAATTAATATTTTTAGTCATTTCTAGCTTCTCCAATGTACAGAAGCTGAGATGCCTTGCTTGCAATTTTTTTCAATGCCGTTATCTTGAGATAGCAAATTAATTATCTCGATATAAACAATAAAAACGAGATAATTTATCTTTATGCAAGCACGGCCTTTCTTTGCTTCCATACCAGTGAAAGAATTTGCTGCTTTTCTTTGTTTTATATCATCGCAAACTAAACGTCTGTTGGTCGGACAAAATAAGACATCTGATGACGTCACGTTGGATCCAGAGATGATGAGATGTAGATTATTTAAAGATTTATAGATGATGATTTATCAACCCTAAATTTTGAACATCCAGTTTAAATCCCCCCTCAAATTCACCCATAAAGTTTATCTAGCTAGTAAAAACATTTCCCAGTGTTGACAATAATCAACACTGAGTGATATTCGAGTCCAGGACACCTTATTTTTATAGCTGCATCAAATGGGAATATTATATTAAGTCAGACTGACACTTTTGGTGTCTTTGGAAACTTTTGCACCCTCGGTTGAATTTCAAGTAAACTTCTGCTGGTTTAGAAAAAAAAAAATGTTTGGCTTCACAACACAAGACTGTAAAGACGACTCCGCTGATGCCGAGCTCGTTGCTCTGTCCGGCGTCCCCGAACTGATAAAAGACTTTTTTTTGTAATTGAACTCCACTTGAACTTTAAAAAAAACTGAATCAAAAGTCTCCTGTTGACAGTTTTCTAACTTAAGGAGCTTATCATGTCACAGAGGAGCAATCCTGCTGGGCTTTCTTTCAAAGACGCACTCAGTGAAATCGAATCTAAGTCTATTATTATTATCATTATTATTATTATTATTATTATTGTTATTATTATTATTATTATCATATCATATTATTATTATTATTATTATCATCATCATCATCAATATTATTATTATTAGTAGTAGTATCACAGATTTTGCTCTTTAATTCTGAAGTACTGATGTTGTTTTTACAAAGCGAGTCTAAAGCTGTGGTTTGAAATAAATCTGAATTTTAAATGTTGATCAGAGCTGAACCAGTAAATCGGCTTACTGCAGATACACCACATCAGTATCTATCTGCGTATTTACGTCATATATAATGTCACAATGCCAACGTATGTTTGAGGTACTTTAGAAACAGTCTCTCTGGTAAAAAAGTTTGCTCAACAGAGAGCGCTGACAGGTTTATTTTTAATTCTAAATGTCTTGTGCATGTCGTGGTCTCACTTTTTAACTAAGCAAATTAAAAAAAGGTTTCAAAAGCATCAGTTCTCAGTTTTACTCTGTTGTTTGGAGGATTAGCAATGATTTTATAGATCATATAATAATGATTCTGCTTCGTTCGGAGTGACTCACTAAACGCCTGAAAGGTAAAAATAACACACGCTGTCACGTCGGCACAATGAACAACTCAAACACACACACAGTGAATCTACAATGTGAGAGAGCACACGGGAGATGGAGGTTAAGTGTGGATGGAGATCACGGGTTTGTCTGTAAATGTGTGTTTGTCTGTAAGTGTGTGTGTGTGTGTGTTTGTCTGTAAATGTGTGTGTGTGTTTGTCTGTGAGACCCAAACCCGACAATGATTCACCAGATGTTAACAAACAGTTGATCCTCGGCCAACGCAGATTTTATAAGAAAACTACAGAAAGACAGATAGACCTTGTTTGTGTGTGTGTGTGTGTGTGCGCCTCATAGGTCAGCGGCGTCAGACTCAGTGTGAGACTATAATCCTCTGTTGCCTGGAGAAACCCGACTGTGTGTGTTCGTCTGTGTGTGAGTTTGCTTTTCTAAACTGAAAGAGTAACGGATAACACACACACATGCACACTAGTTTTGTTAAACTTATTTGGACTCTGTTTTGCATTGACAGACTCTGATCCTCAGAGGATATAAAAAAAAAAAAACAGGTTAACGTGGTTTTGTTTTGATTAGCGTTGCTCTCTTAGTAACCAACACTGAACAGAAAGACGACCCCACCCCTCAATCCAAGTATTTAATGGAGAAAGCAGACCTGGATTTTCTTCTTAGTTAAAAAAAGGCTTCAGCAGTGATCATCTTGTGGCTCATCACCCAAAACTTGACAAATTCATGGCACTGAAACAGCACAAAGTGCAAAGTGAGCGCCTGTGAGATGATTAGTGGTGCAGGAAGTGAGAGAAAAACACGATCCTGCTGCATAAAATCAGGTTTATTCAGGCTAATCTTCAGTCAAGCAGCCTGTGATGATAGGCTCAAAGTATCTATGTGCTTTGTGTTTGAGGATCACTGACAAAAAAGATTTAAATAACTGCATGTGTGCGTAGCCCCAGTGACACAAAACTTTCATAATAAAATGAAAAACACACTAAATATTCTGCATTTATGCTTTCTTTAGTACATTTCTAGCCTTCATCACAACACTGCTGCTCTAAAAAGCACGTTTTAATAACATAAGTCGACCTTGACTAATGTTTTCAGTCATGCTTTATTCTGCAGCTTGTTCCAAAGGCGACCATCATTATTAAATCATGTGTCACATCATACCAAGTAAACACCGTTATCTTTTATCGACTCTCCAAATGCTTATTATCTATAGGGAGAGTCGGGATGATGTGTCGACATGATCAATTATGCTGATCATTTAAATACGTCGATTTGTGTGTTGTATGTTGATGCGTTGCACTGTTTACGTTCACAATGTACAGAAATATGTATCACACATGTAAAAGTTATTAAAAGTTCAAGATGCTGTTATGTGTTTTGAACTGTTATGTTTTTTAGTTTATGTCACCAGATGAATGATCGTGTTGTACATTTCACTTCTCGTCTATTTTGATTCCAGTTTCCTCATCACCGCATGGATTTATTTACAGGAGACGTTTGATCTAGCTATTGTTTAAGATATCTCATCATCTCAGCTCATTCCCGTAAAAACCTCAAGGAAGTGTGTTTAGCTCTCCGCGTAGCTTTCCATCCACACGCACGGTGAAGGCAAAAGATGACTAACTTCCTCCCAAAACCAGTTCATAAAAACTACAGAAGTGCTTCACTCAAGCCAAGAGCTTAAATATCAATATCACACATAATTATAAATCAATAACAAGTCCGTAAAGTCCATTAAAACACCATTTGCTGGCTTTGAATTACTTTGTTTTCCTGACTGATTTATTAAAACCCAGGATCGTTTTCTCTCCCTCGCTCTGCATCACTCGACCCCTCCCTCCTCCGATGGGAATGGCGACACGGTTGCCATGGCAGCCAGTATAGACAAACAACAGTGATACCATGGAATACCGCAAAATATTTACAACAAGACTGGACTCACACACACACACACACACAATGTTTCACAAAGGCACACACACATGCACAAACTTCCTCACGTTTTTTTTGTCTCTCACACACACACACACAGCCGTTGGTGGTGTTCTGGTTGTTTTGGTCCTTGGCGACGCCGCCATAGCAACCACTCAGCGATTACATCACCTTCTGGAGTACGAGAGGAGACACAAACAGACACACACTGTCTTTGTCTCTTTCAGTTTGAGCAGAGTTATGGGAATGATCACTTTTTAAAGACACAACACACACACACCTCCCCTCACCCGTGTTCTGGCAGGAGGAAGCTTCACAAGGACGTTTTGCATATCACACACAAAGTGCTGGAAGATCTTCTGATTTGATCTGAAGCTGATTTAAACACACACACAGGCGGCTGATGGCGTTATCGGCCGGCTGACATCGTGCGCAGCGTGTTAGTCGTTGTATAAACATTAGATTAAACCCACTTCCCCTTGCTGGCAAATCAAAGCCAGCGAGCCGACACCGACTCTATTCAAATTCAGAGGTTCACCAGCACCGGCTCGGACTGCTGATAAGAGTTATCAAGTGCTTTATGATCCACTGACATGAGTAATGGTCCATGTAGCACTTATTTCACTTATTCCCTGCCGTGTAGAATTCTAATATCAATCGATCAATTTTGAAATGCTTGTCACACTGCATGCTGGGAAAGGTAGCCAAGATGGTGCCTGGGGATCCTGAAGCAAACCCAGCCTACAGGAGGCACCTGACCCTGTAACCCAACCTATAAAAACTGCATGTAAAAATATGTAGAGATGTGAAATAAAATGAAATATTGACTTCTGTTTTCTTCTTTACATTTTGTCATGACTATGTAATCTCTGAAGTTAAACCAGCTTAAAAATGGGACCATTAAGTGGCGCATCGATGATGAGAACGTCTCCTCGGGCAGCCTTTTGTTTTTGGTGACCGATTATCAACAGCTATCAGTGAATTAAACGTTGATATCGGTGCAGGACTCTGGACTCACCATGCCGTGGTTGAGCCACTGAGGGATGAAGTTGTCCAGTAGTCTGGGGTAGACCAGGTCTCTGTCGTACAGGTAGAGAGTCCAGAATGTAAACACCACAAACTACAGTGAGACAGAGAGAAAAAAAAGAAAGCACAAAGTTAGCAAACAGTGCATCGCAGTCCCCTTCATTTCTGGGAGTTAGAGAAAGTCAACTGGATTTGCTTGAGGTTCTTGAAGACTTTTCACCTCTCATCCAAAAGGCGTCTTTAGTTCTCTTTCTTCTTCATAAACCAAAGACGGATGAACTGATACTTGCCCAATGCTTCATTCAAGATCTCATGATGTTGTTGACATTATAATATTAAGTGTGTAATGTGCGTGTCATGTTAGCATGTTACCCTGTTTATATTTATTGTAGTGTTAGATGTTAGCATGCTAATGTTACCAAAGCCGAAGAAAAAGCCAAAACATAGCCAATTTGTACTATTTACTTACTTTTCCTCTGATGCCCCACTCAGACTAATCTTGAGTGATAAAAATCTACATAGTACCTCCATTTTATATCAGTCTAATTATGTTACAGGTGGTCTTGTTATTTCTCTTTGCACGTGCAAGGACCAGCTGGCATACTGTGTCTCTATGCATCCTGAGCGTCCCGATGGTGGACCCGGTTGTCACGGCCACCCTCCGTCCCTGAATGCACCATAAGCTAACGAGCTCTTGGTTTAATGTATCTCCAGCAGACTGTTTGGACCCGGGCCACACCATGTTCTGCAGGACGGGGGTGGAATTACCTGACCGTCATCTGGGTTCCACTTCGAGGCATCTGAACTAACTAACCCCCCCCCATTGTACCCTGACCGGCAGCTTCTCTGCTTTCAACAGGCCGCTGGCAGAAACACACACACACACACACACACACACAAACACACTTTATCCCTGCTTTCACATAGACACACAGACTTCCTCTAGTTTCCACACTGTCTCACACACAAAAAGAGATATGGACATACACGCGCAGCTACATATAATATATGCACCTGCATACTCCTCTGTGTATACAACACATATAACCAGAAGTACACATATGTAGGCACACACACACACGTACAGACACACACACACACACTCTCTTTCCATATCAGTCAGGCTGGGTTTCCAGACATTAGCTATGGTGATAATCAGGTCTATTGTACTGTGTGTAAACTGAACTCTGTGCCCAACTCACACACACGGCATCATGCCAGCTGACTGCTTCTATAGGTGTGTGTGTGTGTGTGTGTGTGTGTGTGTGTCAAAGTGTGTGCAACAGAGAGAGGGCAAACGTGTGTTGTAGACTCGGCCGTGGCAGCTATCTCACTGGCACTGTGTTTGCTTAAGGCAGTTCATTAGTGTCTGTGTGTGTCTTGTACATATTCATGACTTTGTGTGTGTGTGTGTGTGTGTGTGTGCAAATGTGTGTGCATGTGCAATGTGTGTGTGTGTACTGTATGTGTCAGTCGAAACCAAGGATAGGGTTGTGGTCAGACAGCCAAGTTCTTCAGCGCGGCAGCTACAGGGCACCTTGCCAACTGAAATCTTGAATAAAAGTGTGTGTGTTTATGCGTGTGTGTGTGTGCGAGGCAGAACCATGTGAGAGGAGTCTACCAGCGTGGTGAGAACAGCCTCAGGGTCAGACAGAGGTCACTGTCTGGCTGTCTGAAGCAACAGAGGACAACTCGACACCGTTTCCTCTCTTCTGTTTATTCACAGCGAGCTTCAGCTGAGATTCCTCCGATACGAGCGGCTGAAGGTCCGCGCTGACCGGTGCATCGACACTGAAGCTACCTTATCAATATCTGACACCTTTAAATAAAACTACTTATCATTAATTCAAGCAGTTCAAAAGTAAACTACATCAATATTAAAACAGAGAGGAGCAGATAATCAAACGGTTTAAAAGAAGAGGAAGTTCTGCTTGATAAATGACTTTAAATCATTTCTGAATTGAGGTTCAAAGTTCATCCTCAACCTTTGAAACAGTTGGCTTGACAGTCATCTGCTGATCATGTGATATGATCAAAAGCTCCAGAGCGGATATCAAACAGACCATGTGGTGTTTCTGAGGCCGAGAAAAAAGTTTGAACTTTAGTTTTTAAGCCAACAAGTCTTTAAAGTGTTCACGGTGTTGAATTTAGAAAATCTTCAATGCCATGACTGAACAACCAGACAAACTCAATTTGCTAATGAAGATTATTTGACCTAACTAAACAGACTAATCAAATAGACTTTTTGGTGAGATCATTTTCTCTGCAGGCTGCGGAGGCTCAACATGGACTCAAGGATACTCTGCAGCTTCTACAGGTGCACCATAGAGAGGATCCTGACTGGCTGCTGGCTGCATCACCGCCTGGTACAGCAGCTGCACCGCCCTCAACCGTAAGGCTCTACAGAGGGTGGTGAAAGCTGCTCAGCACATCACCAGGACAGAGCTGCCATCCATGGAGGACCTCTACACCCAGCGGTGTAGGAAGAAGGCCACCAAAATCATTAAGGACCCCAGTCACCCAGCTACAAACTGTTCTGCCTGCTGCCGTCTGGCCGACGGTTCTGCAGCATTCGAGCCCGAACCACCAGGCTCAGGGAAGCTTCATCCCGCAGGCCATAAGACTTTTAAACTGTGTTCACAACACCACCACTTCTCAATAACCCACCACTTCTGCTGTGCATAGTTTCTACTGTATATATATCTATTGTATATATGTTACTATATATACTTTACATTTACAGTTTATATTTTATTTGCATAACTTATATTTTAAGGTCTTACTTATTTTATTACTCTAGTTTATTATTTATGTTTAAATTTTATTTTATTTTATTTGTTTTTTATTTCTAAATTATCTTTTGCTTTTCTTGTTTCTTGTTTCTTTAGCATTGTTAGGAGAGCCTGGGACTTAAGAATTTCATTACCAATGATTGCTTGATGTAATTGTTGTGTAATGACAATAAATTCTTGAATCTTGAATCTTGAATCAAACTATTTCTAAACGGTAGCAGATTTAATTTGATTACTGACCTGAAATTTAGCTTAGTTCAGTTTACAACTGTTAAATAATTCATTGTGTTTATTTATTTTCAAGTCAAATACACCTCAAACTTTAATGTTGTTACAGCCATTTTATCTCCCTGTTGAGTTGAGAGAGTTAACGCCTCATTTTGTGGGAGCCTTTTTAAATTTTTCATAAAATAAATCATTACACTACACTTTGATGCTCTCAGCAAGTATCTCTAGCTACTGATAGCAAGACCTTATATAACAAAGAGATAACGCTGAATGGTTGGTGTTGAGTAAGCCTCAAAAATGTGATGACCTTCGGTGTCATGTTACAGAAAAATAAAAATGCTCTTATTATACTGAGATCTAAATGTATGGTCACAGAGAAAGAAACTGAGGGGGTGTCCAGATCAGGCTGCTTCATATTGACGCTGATGACATCCAAGTGCTGATTTCACAAATGTTTTTGGAGACTGATCAGAGGAGCAGAAAAGCCTCCTGTATCGACACTCAGGCTTCACTTCAGAGAGACCAAAAAAGGGCGAAAGAGGTGGTAAAAAAGCAGGGAGAGAGAGAGAGCTCATTATTCTGCAAATGCATAAGTCAAGCCTTTGATTCCTGCAAGCCAGGCTGATCCCTCCCCAGACTATTGTGTGTGTGTGTGTGTGTGAGTTTGGCCATGTGCATCCATCCATCCGCTCACCGCTCCGACAGGGAAGGCCAGCACAGCCATCATCCAGTCCCTCAGGCCAATCAGCTTCCTCAGCTGCCGCTCTTGCTCCCTGCTGTCGCCTCCCTTAGTCAGCAGACTGGACACATCGATCAGAACACACAGTCCGAAAAACACCGCCTGGATCACCTACAGAGAGACACAAAGAGAGAGTCGAGTTTTCACATGGCAAAACACTTCGAAGATAGACAGAGAGAGAGAGAGAGAGTGGCAGAGCTTAGACAGTGCCTATTCAGGGGAAGAACGAGGGAGGCAAAAGAAGAGGAGTCCAAGATGATTATGATGAGAGAGAAACCAGACATTAAAGCAAAAAACTGCACTGCAATCACAGCAATCATTGCATTTTGTGGTGCACCCAGTTTTCCTTAACCTGCCTCGCCTTCTTCTTCTTCTACTCAGTAATTTCGTACATTACCCCAAAATCACTTAGAGAGGAAGGGGCCGGAGCCGCTGGCTTCGATCTGAGATGAGAATGCTCGAGTGTTTCTGTGGTTCACTCACCACAAACAGCCAAACCGGACAGACGTTAGCTGTTAGCTGGCAGCGAACGCACCAAAGTGTAGCTGTGCTGTCTTTGCAAATGGTCTTGTTTTCTGCTGTTTTACTCCTTTTTTCATAGTTAATGCTTGATGCTGAATTGCAGTCATAAAACCATGCAACGGGTGCACATTTCTCACTCACTTCCATCTTAAGCGAACTTTGTGAGTGAATTTGTTTACCTCGTCTAGATTTTAAATAAAATTACACCGCTTTTCACACCTTTAGCCCAAACTAGAAATGTACCGTTTTTACTATGTGAAGTATTCTTGGTTGACAATTTCAAATCTCGTGATTATCGCCACTCACAGAGCAAAAGGCACCTTGAACACTAAGCTCCTGTTTTCATTTTTATTTTGTTTGACCACAAAAAACTTTGCCACAACAGGACCAGCAAACCAGGCTATCTGTCCACTGTGCAGACAACGTGCTGCATTTCCACTCACTCACTCCATTCACTCCAGTTCACCGTCTTAAACTTTGAACAACTGACCTTTTGTTTATGGTGTTTTTTTATAATAGTATAGAGTTTGCTATTCAGTTTGTTAGTTATCTGGATTAAAATGCATGGCTGTGATGGTGCATTTTCATTGTTTCAGCACTAATCGTAATGTCTCTGGAAAATTCAACAATAACTCTGATTACCAGCACATCCTCAACCAAAACTGAACCCGCTTCACGACAGAGTTTTCTCATCTCTTTCATAAACACCGGGCCTCTCATGAGATGGACTGATGACATCGGTTCTGGAAAACACAGAAGCTTTTGACTTTAAGTGCTTTAGATGACTGAAGTATTTTGATGTGGTTGTCGTTGTGGTTCATCTTTTCAGAGAGACAAACTAGACAAATAAACAACTTTCTCATATCAGATTATCAGTTGGGCTGTTTGCGAATGTGAATGACTCGCTGACTGACATTTAAAACTTTCTGCTATCTGCTGACGTGTTCTGATAACTGCAATTTCACAAGTTTTTTTAATTACAGAGCTCTTGGAGGCAAGTTTGAGTTTTTGGATGGTTTGCTCTTTATCCTTAATGCTGAAGTCAAATAAACACAAAATCATTTGCCGTCTTTAAAAAGGCACCAAGGTAATTTCCATTTTATTGGCCGTCACCTAGCAACAGGGTCCTCAAACTTAAACCACTTGAATGTTAAACATATCCTGCACTTGACTTCACACATTTAATACAACAGCTCACCACTTCCATTTAGAAGGCAGCAAATCCAGAAGCTGCTGTAACTACGTGGACACGATCAAACATTTCAGTAAAATGGAAATATACAAGGACAGTAAGAAACTTTAATGTTCCAGAGAAAGGATGGAGAATCAGGAAGACGACAATGAAGGATCTGTTCTTATTAGCGTTGCAGATTATAGTTAAACTTATGAAAAAAGGTGGAAATGCGACTAAAAGTGTGCTGTTTGACTTCCATAATCAGATTTTAGCTCGTGTTTTCAGACATCTCTATGTCGGATGGGGTAATTTCCTGTTCTGTAATGGACTCTGTAACTGTTCTGCAAAAAGAAAAATGTTCTTCCTTCTGAGACACTCTGCACTCAGATAAGACTACACAAGCTTACATCATAAAGACTTCTCTTACATCATGAATTTCTCACTCTGGAGGAGCTGTGGGGCGTTAACGCGTAGATTGTGGCAAGAGAGAAATCTGCTCCGTGTTTTAACCGCCTTCTGTGTGTAATGAAACACTCCCATCAATACATCCACAGTGACGGATCTGAGTCTCTTTACCGGAGGAAGATGGAGAGGATGGACACACCCATCTCCTCCTCCTCCTCCTCCTCCTCTTCTCTCTCTGGGAGTATCAGGTGTTACCCCGGGTGTGGAAATGGCTGGATGTTGGAGACATTTTGCCTTTGAAGCTATTGGACACTGATTCACCTCTAGTTACTTATATCTATGAATTTATATCTATGAAATATGAAATACTTATATCTATGAAATATGAAATATTTCATTGGGTTATACTTTATTTCATATATAATTACATTCTTTTCCAATATTTTTTGCACTATTTGTTCTCTTTGTATTTGCATGGATTTCTTTTACATGTTTGAGTACTGTTAGAGGGATCCTAAGCATTAAGAGTGTCATTGCCGATGACTGTGATTTTTATGCATGATAATAAAGATTTTGAATTTGAATTTGTCATCCGTTTGTCTAAAAATACACACATCTAGTTCAATATGTGATGTGCATGTAGCTTTTTACCTTTGTGCAAGCTTGTGAATGTGTTTTTCAACTGAAATGCGACTGGACATCTGGAGAAATATAAGATACCCTGCCTCAATTAGCTTGCATGCTATATAAATAATGGGGTTCTATGAGAACTCGGCTAGCTTTGAGGCTCTGAGCAGCACACTCTCGACATACACAATCAAACCTGCCTGCATCTGTGCAATGGATCTCATCGAAGTCACGTCTCTGTTTCAGTGTCAGAGTACCACTTATTGGCAGGGTTTTGTGTTGCACATACCCGTGCACACACACACACATTAAACACACACAGAGTATGATTAAGGGCCATGTCATTAACAGCACAGTTAACCAGGGGGAGAGGTCTAATGTGGAAAATATGACTTTGCACAGCTGTTTCTCACGCTCACACCCCACACACACACACACACACACACACACACACACACACACACACACACACAGGTATGCACTTCAGTGGGAAACAGTTTGCCTAACCACTGCTATGAAAACTATAGTAATGTTTATTAGCCTTACAGGCCTTTTATCGATCAATATTCTTTTGGATGCATTATTACAGCTCACTTATTATCATTATTAAGTATTACTGTTGTTGTTATCGTTGCTAGTTCTGTTTCCATTTACACTTTACAGCCAATGCTCTCTAAAAAAAACATTTCCAAACCAAAACCAGAGCCCTGTTGCCCTGTTGTAATTTTCATGTTTTTTTTGACATCCTGAATGCCTCACGATACTGAGACACTGAAAGCACCACCAGCAGCAGCAAAGAAGACAGAACAATCAATTACAGCTGAAATAAAACAGAAAACACCCGTAAAATGTGCTTTGATTTCTTCTGCAAATCCAAACGTAAGTCGCCCCTCTGCTAACTGTTTGTCCGGCCTGTTACAGCTGCTTCAGAGCTTCAGTGGCTTCAGCTGACCTGCTGTGTTTGTGAACGGCCGGCTGATAGAATTAGTCTTAACAGAGCGGCCTCTCTGCGGGCGCCTGTGTGGACGCTTTGTTTTGGATGACTGGGAGCTGTGTGCGTTTGTGTCTTCTTCCAATTTTCACTGCTCATTATAGTGTTAAGTCTCTAATCTGATTTTACTTCAGGATGCATAACACTGGTTTCTGAAGAGTGATGTGAAATAAGAGCTTTTCAGTAAAGATACAAAACGCTCTTTGTTCAGTTTTATGTGGACAAAATCTTCGAAACGTCCCTCCTGATATCTGGCCTCCTGATTTTTCTAATATGGCGTAACTAATTCAGGTCAACAAGCAGTTATCAGGCTAAAATAATCCTCTTTCTTCTCTTTTCAGCGCTCTTATTTTGAGTTGAAACCAGGATCAGCTCTCCTGTGATTGGCCAAGAGCTGGTCATGTGACTGCAGGTACATTAGGTGTGTTGGGGATCATCTCAGCATTTTGCTTCACTGAAATAAGTCATACTGCAGATAATGTTTTCATTTTATTTTATATATGTCTTATTATATATATTTGATGTTTTATTTTACTTAGATTTTATTTTTACACTTCTGAAGTAAGTAGAAGCACTTTCCTGGTCCTGATCTTGATGCTGATTCTAGTCCTGATCCTAATTATGGTTTCGATTCTAGTCCAGGTCCTGGTCCTGATTCTGATCCTGATCCTGATTTTGACCCTAATCCTGATTCTGATCCATATTCTAGTCCTGATCCTGATCCCAGTTGTAAATCTGATCCTGATCAATGAAGCTGTGTGAACGCGCGGCGCGCTCCCGTCGGTGGCACCGTTTGATCCAGGCGCGTCCTGCACCGTCACACCTGTTCCGGTTCAGGTGAAGCCCAGCATTCATGAGCGGTCCGGACCCGACGCGGTGCAGGTCCGTGACCCCCCCTCACCCCGAGTGTGTGCATGAGAGACCGGAACAGCGCGCAGGGAGGCGGAAACGCTGAATGATCAGACACGAAGCGGACTGACAAATGAAAGGTTGAACCGTACCAGGTCGATGAAGGTCAGGAACTTCCAGCTGCCCCCGTAGGTCTGGTGAGCCGGCATGTCCAGAGCCTTGTAGTGACACAGGATGGAGAAATACGACAGCAGGATGGCGACCCGCAGGACCTGCGACGGGATCAGCGCCATGATGCTCGACCTGCCTTTGTTCACCTGTCCGGGTTTTTATCTGCACCTCCACCCCCCCGTCAGAGTCTGTGGTCCGGATTCTCCTCCTGCACCTCCACTGAGTCCCCCTCTCAGTTTGTCCCCCTCTCAGTTTGTCCCCCTCCGAGTCTCCTCTCTGCGCCCCTCCGCAAACTGCTTCCGTGTTATGGTGATGACGTAAGAGGGAGGGGGCGGGGCTGTGTGCAAGTACGAAATATACTGAGTCCAGTATAATACAGAGATATACTGCAGAAATATAGATATACTGATATACAGAAATATACTGAGACATATACTGCAGATTATACAGATATACTGCAGAAATATACAGAGATATACTGCAGAAATATACTGCAGAAATATAGAGACATATACTGCAGAAATATACTGAGATATACTGCAGAAATATACAGATATACTGCAGAAATATACTGCAGAAATATACAGAAATATACTGCAGAAATATACAGAGATATACTGCAGAAATATACAGAGATATACTGCAGAAATATACTGAGATATACTGCAGAAATATAGAGACATGTACTGCAGTATTATACTGCAGAGATATACTGCAGAAATATACTGCTGAGATATACTGATATACTGCAGAAATATACTGAGATTATACAGAGATATACTGCAGAAATATACTGCAGAAATATACAGAGATATACTGCAGAAATATACAGAGATATACTGCAGAAATATACAGAGATATACTGCAGAAATATACAGAGATATACTGCAGAAATATACTGAGATATATGCACAGAAATGCAGCAGAATATACAGAGATGTACTGCAGAAATATACTGAGAAATATACAGATATACTGCAGAAATATAGAGACATGTACTGCAGAAATATACTGAGATATACTGCAGAAATATACAGACATATCTGCAGAAATATACTGCTGAGATATACTGCAGAAATATAGAGAATATACTGAGACATATACTGCATGATAAGATGCTATATGCATATACAGAGATATACTGCAGAAATATGCAGAATATATGCTGAGATATACTGCAGAAATATAGAGACATATGACTGCAGAAATATACTATACTGAGATATACTGCAGAAATATACTGAGATATATAGACATATGCAGAAATATACTGAGATATACTGCAGAAATATACAGACATATACTGCAGTATGGATACTGAGATATACTGCAGAAATATACAGAGATATACATATATACTGATATACGAAATATACAGAATGCATAAATATACTGAGATATACTGCAGAAATATACAGACATATACTGCAGAATATACTGCAGATAATATAGAGACAGATATAGAGACATACTGCAGAAATATAGAATATACTGCTGAGATATACAGAAATATACTGCAGAAATATAGAGACAGTATGCTGTACTGCAGATATACTGCAGAAATAGATATACTGCAGAAATATACAGACATATACTGCAGAAATATACTGAGATATACTGCAGAAATATACAGACATATACTGCAGAAATATACACTGAGATATACTGCAGAAATATACTGAGACATACTGTATACATGATACATGAGAATATGCAGAAATATACTGCATATACTGAAATATACAGAATATACTGCAGAAATATACAGAGATATACTGCAGAGAATATACAGAATATACTGCAGAAATATATATACAGATATGCTGCGAGAATATACTGCAGATATGCTGATATAGATATATACTGCAGAATACGATATACTGAGAATATGCAGATGCTGCAGATATGTACTGAGATATGCACTGAGAAATATATGCACTGCAGATAATATACTGAGAGACAGATATACTGCATACTGAGATATATACTGCAGAAATATACTGCAAATATACAGAAATATACTGAGACATGATATACTGCAGAAATATACAGAGAATATACTGAGATATATATATATACTGCAGAAATATACTGAGATATACTGCAGAAATATAGAGACATGTACTGCAGTATTATACAGAGATATACTGCAGAAATATACAGAGATATACTGCAGAAATATACTGAGATATACTGCAGAAATATAGAGACATATACTGCTGCAGAAATATACAGAGATATACTGCAGAAATATACAGAGATATACATATACTGCAGAAATATACTGAGATATACTGCAGAAATATACTGAGATATACTGCAGAAATATACTGAGATATACTGCAGAAATATACAGAGATATACTGCAGAAATATACTGCAGAGATATACTGCAGAAATATACAGAGAATATACTGAGATATACAGAAATATAGAGACAGAAGAGATATACTGCAGAAATATACTGAGATATACTGCAGAAATATACTGAGATATACTATACCAGAAATGCAGAAATATACAGAGATATACTATACTGCAGAAATATACTGAGATATACTGCAGAAATATAGAGACATGTACTGCAGAAATATACAGAGATGATATACTGATATACAGAAATATACTGCAGAAATATACTGCAGAAATATACAGAGATATACAGAGATATGCAGAAATATACAGAGATATACAGACATATATACAGAAATATACTGAGATATACTGCAGAAATATAGAGACAGAACTAGATATACTGAGATATACTGCAGAAATATACAGAACATGAGATATACTGCAGAAATATACAGAGAAATATACTGCAGATTATACAGAGAATATACTGCAGATATATACAGAAATATACAGATATACTGATATACAGAAATATAGAAATATACAGACATGTACTAGAACAGAAATATACAGTATACAGAGATATACATGAACTGATATACTGAGAATATACATATCTGAGAAATACTCTGCAGAATACAGAGATATACCCAGAAATATACAGAGATGACAGTACTACAGCAAATATACTGAGATATCCTGGGGCCTCCTCCCAGACATCCAGGAACATATCCTAGGGATAGGGACTGCATCCAGAGGGCGTGGGATCCTGAAACATAGATCCAGGAGCTGCCCAAGCCAGGGGGAATCCTCAGAACATGCCTCAGCTGAGCCCAACATCAACTCCTCTCTCTGATGCGCGGAAGGAGATGCAGCGGTGCTCTACTCAGCTCCTCGAGCTCCTCCCGAGTGACTGAGCTTCTCACCCTATCTCTAAGGGAGCGCCCAGCCACCCTGCGGAGGAAACTCATTTCGGCCGCTTGTATCCGCGATCTTGTCCTTTTGGTCATTACCCAAAGTTCATGACCATAGGTGAGGGTGGGAGCGTAGATTGACCCGATGTAAATCGAGAGCTTCGCCTTTCGACCGCTCCAGCTCCTTCTTCACCACAGTCCACGGTCCGGTTACACCGACCGCGCATAACTTCTGCAGGACGCTGCACCAATCCGCCTGTCAATCTCACGCTCCATCTTTCCCTCACTCGTGAACAAGACCCCGAGATACTTGAACTCCTCCACTTGAGGCAGGACCTCTCCACCCACCCGGAGAGGGCACGCCACCCTTTTCCGGTCGAGAACCATGGCAGCTCTTCAGGATTTGGAGGTGCTGATTCTCATCCCAGCCGCTTCACACTCGGCTGCAAACCGCTCCAGCACATGCTGAAGGTCCTGGCACTTGATGAAGCCAACAGGACAACATCATCCGCAAAAAGCAGAGATGAAATCCTGTGGTTCCCAAACCGGACTCCCTCCGGCCCCTGGCTACTACGCCTAGAAATCCTGTCCATAAAGATTATGAACAGGACCGGTGACAAAAGGGCAGCCCTGCCGGAGTCCAACATGTGCTACTGGGAACAGGTCTGACTTACTGCCGGCAATGCGAACCAAGCTCCTGCTCCGATCGTTACAGAGACCGAACAGCCCCTTAGCAAAGGCCCCCGGACCCCATACTGCGTGGAGCACCCCACACAGAATACCACGAGGGACACGGTCGAATGCCTTCTCCAGATCCACAAAGCACATGTGGACTGGTTGGGCAAACTCCATAAACCCTCAAGCACCCTGCGGAGAGTATAGAGCTGGTCCAGTGTTCCACGACCAGGGACCGAAAACCGCATTGTTCCTCCTGAATCCAAGGGACCACTATCGGCCAAAATTCTCCTCTCAGTACCCTGGCGTAGACCTTCACAGGGGAGGCTGAGAGTGTGATCCCCCTGTGGTTGGAACACACTCTCTGGTCTGGTCCCACTTTTTAAAAAGAGGGACCACCACCCCGGTTTGCCACTCCAGAGGCACTGTCCCCAACCTCCATGCAATGTTGCAGAGGCGTGTCAGCCAAGACAGCCCCACAACATCCAGAGAGGCTTGGGGACTCTGAGGCGGATCTCATCCACCCCTCCACCCAGGCGCCTTGCCACCGAGGAGCTTGTGAACTACCTCAATGACTTCGGCTTGGGTGATGGACGGGTCCACCTCAGAGTCCCCAGCCTCTGCTTCCTCACTGGAAGGCAGGTCGGTGGGATTGAGGAGATCCTCGAAGTATTTCTTCCACCGTCCGACAATGTCCCCAGTCGAGGTCAACAGCTCCCCACCCGCACTGTAAACAGTGTTGGCAGAGTACTGCTTCCCCCTTCTGAGGCGCCGGACGGTTTGCCAGAATCTCTTCGAGGCCGACCGATAGTCCTCCTCCATGGCCTCACCGAACTCCTCCCAGACCCGAGTTTTTGCCTCCAGGACCGTCCGGGCTGCGGCTTGCTTGGCCTGCCGGTACCTGTCAACTGCGTCAGGAGTCCCACAGGCCAACATGGTCCCGATAGGACTCCTTCTTCAGCCTGACGGCATCCCTTACTTCCGGTGTCCACCACCACCGGGTTCGGGGAAGTTGCCGCCATACGACAGGCACCAGAGACCTTGCGTCCACAACTTTCGAACTGCCGCGTCGACAATGGAGGCAGAGAACATAGTCCACTCGGACTCAATGTCCCCAGCCTCCCTCGGAATCTGTGAGAAGCTCTTCCGGAGGTGGGAGTTGAAGACCTCCCTGACAGAGGGCTCGGCCAGATGTTCCCAACAGACCCTCACAATACGTTTGGGTCTGCCAGGTCTGTCCAACTTCCTCCTCTGCCAGCGGATCCAACTCACCACCAGGTGGTGATCGGTTGACAACTCAGCTCAGCCCCTCTCTTTACCCGAGTGTCCAAGACATATGGCCGGAGATCAGATGAAACGACAACAAAGTCGATCATCGACCTCCGGACCTAGGGTGTCCTGGTGCCACGTGCACTGATGGACACCCTTATGCTCGGCTGTACATGGTGTTTGTTATGGACAAACCGTGACTAGCACAGAAGAACTCCAACACATGGCGGCTGAGCTGGGGAGCTATAAGCAAGCCCACATCCAGCCCATCGCCGCCGCTCACCCTGGGCAACTCCAGAGTAGTGGAGGGTCCAGCCCCTCGAGCTCAGGCTCCTTCCCCCCAGCGAGGTGACATTCCATGTCCTTATTGCCAGAGTTTTGGTCCAAGGGATTGGGTCGTCGAGGCCCCAGCCACGACTCTACCCAAACCACATTGCACCGGCCCCTCATGGACCTTCCTGCGGGTGGTGAGCCTACTGGAAGGCAGGCCCACCCACGTCGCCATTTCGGGCTGAGCCCGGCCGGGTCCCGTGGGCAAAGACCCAGGCCACCAGGCGCTCGCCTGCGAGCCCCAACCCCAGGCCTGGCTCCAGGGTGGGGCCCAGGTAACGCCAATCCAATCAGGCGACGTAACAATATGGGTCCTTGTTGTTTTACTATTCATGCATGATGGGCTTCTGAACCGCTCTTAGTCTGGCCCGTCACCTAGGACCTGTTTGCCATGGGAGACCCTACCAGGGGCGTAATGCCCCCGACAACATAGCTCCTAGGATCATTCGGGCACACAAACCCTCCACCACAGTAAGGTGGCGGTTTAAGGAGGGGATTATACAGAGATATACTGCAGAAATATACAAGGATATACTGCAGTACAATAAGATACGTTAACTAGTTATTTATATAGATTTCTATAATATTGCTTAGTTGATTTGATTGAGTTTTACTTTCTGTCCCTAGTATAATTATATCAACTCAAAGTTATAGATTTTTAAATTCAGCTGTCATTGTATTGTTTTGGAAATAAACTAAAACTAAATTTACTTAATTACTTTGTATTTGTATTTATTTGTATTTTTGTATTAAGTTCAGCTGTTATTTGATGTTTATAATAAACTTTATGTGTTTATTTATCAGGTGCAGACTGTAAGTGGGCCTGACTGAAATGAAATAAAACAGACAATTTTACTCTGGGAACAATATCAGAGGCATTATAACAGAAAAAACTACATAAATAGACCAAATAATTATGATTATTTAGATATAATAACAACAATATATGTCTATTTTTTCATATTTTATTTTCAATTTTGTGGTTTATATTTATGCTTCTTGACATGCAGTTTATTTTCGTGCATTAATTTACTGAGGTAAATTCCTTGTACGTTAAAATCTACTTGACAATATACTTGATAATAACACTAATAATATAAAAACAATAAGTGTTTAGTGCTAAATATATATGATGTGAAATAATCACGTGATAAGTTCAGTGATTAGTAAAATATATAAATATTTTTCACAAATAAGTAAATAAATCATCCCAACTTATCATTACTTATACCTTGAATGTGAGTGTTTTAATGAGAGACATTTTTATTTTCCTAACTGACGCTTTCATTTAATAATTTGTCACCAGTCACTGCCCCCTTCAATGTTCAGACACATAAAGTACATATTAGTAGTACTATTACTCTGAACAGTACATTACATTGACAGTACAGCTATAATAACAGTAATTAAACACATCATGTTGGGCCTAATGCAGATTGAATTTAATATAATCCACATAAGTCATGTACTTGCACTTTTAACACTGTATGAAGAAAAGGTCTGCTCATACTAAATATTTACTGCTGTTTGAACAGAAGGAGTTTAAATTCATCACTTCATGTATTTTGGCCGTGCAGTGAAAAAAAACGGCATCTTGCTGATAAAGCAGCCAGTGAAAATGAAAACGAAGCGCTCTGAAGAGGAGAGGCAGAGAAAGAGAGGACGCTGACAGACATTTACAAAAAAAGATCTTCAAGCTGGCAAAGGGAAGAGGTGATGCTGTTGCCATGGCAACGCTGAACCGCTGCTCAGGAAAGAGGGCAGTGCTGTTTCTGCAGCATGGATGGTTGGATGGATGGACTCAACATGTGTTTACATCGCACAAGTCTGTTTAACATGACGTACTCAGCCTGTGTGTGTTTCAAGGTGTTTATGTGCTGCAAAAGTCAGGAATCAAACCTGTGACTGTTTGCCTGCTGGACAAACTGTCACCCCCACCTTCAAGTCCAAAGTATAGTGGAGATCTCACACTTTCACGCACAGAAGTCTTCCTTGTTGTCTTCCTGATGTTGCAAAGCTTGATCTAACAAATGATAAATAACAAATCTCTCTTTTTAAAGCAGCATCCAAATTTTTATCATTGCAACAAATCAAATGGCAGCGTGTAGTTGTGAGAGGTGTTGCTCTGAGTGGAAAACCTACAGATATTACTTACCTGAATCTGCATCTTCCTTCTTCTTTACCGCTCATTGTTTATCCACACGGCCTGAAACTTTACTATTTTGGTCCATGCTGTGTTTAAAATAAGAGGCAGCAGAGGTGTGTACGGCAGCAGAAGCTTCAGTGTGTTTCCTCGCAGGATGCATTCAGGCGCAGTTTTGAGTGTAGGTCACCCACATTTCTGCAGCACTCAGATACACAGTGTATATTGTAGATACTGCAGAAAAAAACAGACTTGCCGTGTGTTGACAAAGAAATAATTTCAGACATGTTTTTCTGCAGGTACGTTCCCATTTTAATCAGCACAGCCGTCTCCAGAGGCCACGTATCAGCTAATCGGTTTACGCTTTCTCCGGTTTTCTGCACATAACTAAAACAAAGGGTGTGATTTCCCAGTAAGCATAACTTTTGTGATTTGCAGGTTAATAAATGTCTTCATAAAGTATCTTGTTAAAAACTAGTTTTAAAAAAGGCCGCGTGTGACTCTTGCTTTGATAAGACTATCATAAAAATCTTTTTTTTAGAAGAACTCTTTGGTTTGTAGAGAGGAGTTAATGTTTCTGCTAAGGTAACAGCCTTGTGCACACACAGTACAGTAAGTTCAGCAATTTTATGGTATTTGCAACCCCCCCCAGAAAAAAAACAACAGTGTCATTTTTGTACTGGTCTCAGCACAAGGTGGAACCAGTACGAATGAATTAGATTACATGAATGTGTTCTTTGTGAAATGATATGAGATCACACCCCAAAACTCTCCTTCCGCCTACTCTTTTTATAAGAATGTCAGTTGACCAGCGGTGAAATGATGCCAAACCTCCAACATCTGGGGAGGAAGACAATCCGGCCTCAGCAAGGCAAATCTTCATGATGCTTTTTATTAATTAACATTAACTGTGTCCTGCTTTCAAACAACTGCACAAGTGATTTGATAAATGCTACCTGTTAATCAAGCCTAAACGTAACTCCTGGCATTGACGTCTTTATAAAATCAGTGTTTTATACTTCACATAAATCATAAACAACTATGTCAAACAGCACACTGACAAAAAGAGAAGATTTAATATTCAAGGTTCAAGATTTAATTTATTACCATGTGCACAACAATTACATGGAGTAATCGCTGGCAGTGAAATTCTTGAGTCTCCTTAAACAATGCACAAAATATTTTAGATGGAGACCATGTGTGCAAAAGAAAAATAGATATAGAACTAAAATAAATAAGCAATAAGATCTAAAATAAAATGATATGACTAAATAAGATATACAACTAAAAATACAATAAAATTACTAGAATTAATAGAAATACTGTTGAATTACAAGGTGCAAGTAATTGAATAGTGCAATTAAGTGGAATTTAACAGTCTTTTGAGAAGCTATGTTGGCCATGATCTCAAGAAAATATCTCCAGATAATTAACCTGTTTCCTCTCATTCTTTATAATGTTTCTGTGTTTATCTCCAGTTAGTTTCCATCAGCAGGTGTCATTATGTGGGGGTCATTATGTACAGTGGGACGGCAAACAGGATGAGCTTAATAATGTCTTCATTATTTCTATATAATATATATAACGGCTTTATTTGAGCAGCTGCTGGCTGAAGCAGAGAGATGGGTCAACCTCTCATCTTTGGAGACTATAAAACCAGATTGTCTGCTCCAATGAAGAAACTGCAGCAAAGCAAACTCCACATTTAGGCCTTAATTATTGATCAGTTATGGATCCTCCCTGACAGTCATCACAGTGATCTTGAAGGTTGAAATCGGTGGATGATTTTAGTCTTAATATGGGCCAAGCTCCAAAATCCATGAATCCTATAATGCAGCTCAGTGTTGTGTTTCATAAGAGCCTTCATGTCTGTTAAACGTCAACGTCTTTCAGAGTCCGCGCTCCCAGTTTTTAACACAAACGTTTTGTTGTCGTCTCCAGGCCCTCCTCTAATGGGTGGAGTGCCCCTTTAAACTACTGAGTCATTTATTTTTCCTCCGCCGTTGTGTGTTTTTGACTGTGTGTCAGTCAGCAGGGTTTCGGGCCAAGGAAACACTGATTAGGTTTTTAGAGATGATCCAGATGTGGGATTTCCACCTGTTCTCAATCACTGCGTCTAATCCTCGATTAAAACCTGCAGAGGTGGAGACGTCCAACTCCTCTGACCCGTCTTCACAGAATCATTAAAACAATTCAACGTAAAGGTGAGTTCTCAACAGTTTGAGAGTCAGGTTCTCTAAATCCGCTGCTTTTGCTTCAGTGACCTGATCGAGTAATTCAGATGTGTGTTCACGTTTCGCACAAAGTATGCTGTTACTGTGGAGCAGGAACAGCTTCAGATCGAGGATGCAAACCGGTGACTCGGCTGTTGCGGGAGAAAGATCTTAATGCAGCTTGTTTGGGGTTTGGAAGAGTTTTATGGAAAATGCCAGAATGATTGGACGGAATATTTTGACCCTCGTAGATCCATGAGAATCTGGAGAGTGTGTGTGTGTGTGTGTGAAGCTGACGTCTGGTTGGTACAGGGAGGTTTATTTCCAAAGTGGGAAACTTTTTCACACACACACACTGTGCCAGCTCTTCGGGCTCTCCGAAGAGCTGGCAGCAACATGTTTCCTCTTTCCCTCTTCCTCCTCCTCGTCATCTTCCTCCTTTATTCTCCAAAATGTTCCACTGTGGAAACTCTGCTGGCCGAGAGAGAGACAGAAAGAGAAAGTAAGACAGAGTTAACATGTTATATTCATGACTCTGTTGATAAAAGTACTATTTTTTAAACATTATTTTTATGCATTGAAGTTAGTTAACAGATCGGATAAAGTCGAGGAAATCAAGTCACATATTCTGCATAGTGGTACCAAAACATCATTATTTTAATGTATAACTTATAAAATATGTCACACTGATGTTCAGAAGACTTGATTTCGCTACAGTAAAGAGTTACAGTAGAATTTACACTCAATCTCATGTTTTCTTTTAGTAATTCAAATAAATAAATTACAGTAATTTATCAAATGTTGAAGAGAAAAACAAAAATCAATCAGATAATCAAACTCATTTCTTTGTTGCTTTACCATCACATAAAATGAGAACATCTAGGTGTCTTGTGCACATGTTTTATAAATTTCCATCCCTCTGGATTAATATTAAATCAGATTAAATCTAATTAATTCAATTTGTTATGGTTTCTTAAGTACTTATAATAACTGTTCACAGCGAAGATCAGATTCTGTCCAATTCAGTGTGGCTTTAACAGCTACAGTACAGCAGACTAATGTGAGGAGTAATACTGAGGTGACATTTAAAAAATAAAATGCAAAGATAAGACTGACTATTATTATTTATATGATTTATATTGAATACTAACACAGACTGTCAGTACTGATGGTGACCAGTAAGTGGCGCTGTTTAGCCCCAAACAGCTGGTGAAGTGAGGCTGTGTGTGTGTGTGTGTGTGTGTGTGTGTGTGTGTGTGTGTGTGTTTCTCTCTCTCTCTCTCTCTCTCTCTGTCTATCTGCCTATCTCTTGTGAACTCACACACACCCTGTGAAGATGTTCTCTTGAAACTGTTATCTCCCAGGTAGTTCGACCTTTACCCTCCAGCGCTTATGTAACATTTGGGCCACACCTCGTGCACATTTCGTACACTAATGACAGTGAGCATGTTTGTGTGTGTGTGTGTGTGTCTGTGTGTGCGTGTGTGTGTGTGTGTATGTGTGTGTGTCTGCAGGCAATAAAGGGGAAGACTGACAAGGATTAATGTGTCAGCGCATGGAGAGAATCAAAGACATGAAGATGGAAAGATACACAGAGAGTCAGTGTGTGTGAGTGTGTGTGTGTGTGTAAAAAAGTGTGTGTTGTGTACAAAGTACCATAAGACTCACTGTCAATCTGTGGGAAACTAGGTGTGGTAGCAAGGGGAGCGGTCTTGCTGTGTGTGTGTGTGTGTGTGTGGTGTGTGTGTGTGTGTTTCTCTGTGTGTTCTGTGTGTGTGTGTTTCTGTGTGTGTCTGTGTGTGTGTGTGTGTGTGTGTGTGTGTGTGTGTGTGTGTGTTTCTCTGTGCTTCTGTGAGTGTGTGTTTCTGTGTGTGTCTGTGTGTGTGTGTGTGTGTATGAGTAAGCATTAGTAATCAGTCAGCTGTCACAGAAGTGCTTTGTCTTGCAGAGCGTTACAGTTCGACTCTGGGACAAGAGCCTGAGGCGACTGCCTGTGTCAATGTGTGTGTGTGTGTGTCCACCAGTCTGATGTAATGGATTATTCACAACTTCCCGTAACTACTCAGCAGGTTCCTCGTTCACGGTTGTTTTTCTTCAAACTGTACGATGAATGCAATGCAATCAATGAACAGGGAGGACTTAAGAGCTCCCCAGTGTGGGACTCGATCCAGCACATCAAAGCGCGACACACACGACTCACTTCCAGGGATTGTGGCCACACTCGTTACTTTAGCCGATACTCGGTGGGATTGGAGAAGATTGGCAGCGAAATCACCCGTGTGTGTCATGGACAGCTCTGCTCATGCTGATGCTAAGTAGCCGCAGACAATCAGCATTATCTTTGAGTCACCCGTGTAATGAGCTCAGTCTTTGTAAAGCTGCACTTCATAATTTGTTCAATCAAATGGCCACATGTGATATAAAATGGCTCAAAGTGACACCAACAATAATAAACACCTTTCAGGTAGGCAGGTCTCAGTTTCCAGAGCAAAAGACCATTAAGCTCATTTTATTAAAGAGAACAACACTGAAGTTAACTTCAGATTTGCATTTACATCAATAAGAGGTAAAATTTCAAGAAACAGACAATCAATGGACAAACAGTCAGTCAGCATGTTCAGTTAATTCCCCTTAACTTTCCCCTTAACTGCCGCGTTGGAAGCAGTGAGTCTGAAGCTAACTTCAACGCCAGCAGAGGTGGATATATTCACTTTCCTGAAAACGTGAAATATACCTGATAGGATCATCAACCAACTAAAAGATGAATGTAAATGATCCCTCCATTAACTCACTGAACTCATTGCATGCTCTGAGGGTAACATGTAAACTTTCTCTGAGAGAATGTTTTAGGCAGCCTTTTTTTTAGTAAACAAGCTCTTAAAACTGTAAAACTACCTGCTCGAAGTGACGGACAAACAAATCAGGTCAGGTCGCCTTGTTGTGTGTCATCTCTCCTTTACAGCTGACGGTCCGTCTCATCGAAGTACGATGACTAAGGGAGTAAAGTCTCAGGATTGTGAAGTATCTTTATTTTACTCTTAGGCTACGACTCTGCTGGTATTTGGACCAAAACACTGTCATGGGGGACAATGAGGAAGAGGAAGATGAATGTGTTCCTTGTTTGCAGTTTGTTTCAGTATTACAGCTTTAATTTATTATCACATACATAATACTCAAACAACTTTTTTTTGTTTTTTTCTGTAGTTATTTTTATCATAACGGACACTTTAATAACATGGAGCCACATGTGGTGAGAAGGAATTGATGGGAGTTTAAAGTGAAATGTTGTATGTGGAAAAACTCACACCTACTTCATCAAAATGACAGCAGCAAAGCAAATTATTAAAGTAATGAGTCATCTGAAGACATTTGCTGCAAACCAGCTCTATTCTTGTTGAAGATTCCATTTTATTTATTTATTTTATTAATGACATTCAGAGGGCTTTTTTTATATAGGTGTACATCTTTGTTTATATATATCTTTGTATATATATATACGCAGCAGACATCTAAAAACAGACAGAGCGTCTCCAGAGCTTCGGGCTGCACACACCTTCCTCCTGGGCTTCGTATGAAAAGCAGATGCAAATTGCCACATCAGAAGCTGCTGCAGCTCTCCTTCCTGTCACCATGGTGCTGTGTGTTGCCACGGCGTCGCCATGGGGACTCCGGGGTCACCGGTGATGAGGTCACATCCCGATGAGCCTCTTATGGGAAATGGCAGACGTTAATCCACTTATGGCTGGCCAGCACAAACACACACGCACACCAAGGATAAGACATTGAGTCATTGAGAGGTCTGAGATCCGAACACTTCTTTCTATCTATCTATCTATCTATCTATTCATCTATCTATCTATCTATCTATCTATCTATCCATCTATCTATCTATCTATCTATCTATCTATCTATCTATCTATCCATATCCATCCATCCATCCATCCATCCATCCATCCATCCATCCATCCATCCATCCATCTGTCTGGTTGTGGTGGAAAATAACACAAGAAGTGACTCACCTTCAGGAAAACAGCCACAAAAAAATCCACAGTACCTCGACTCGTGTTTTAAAGCTGCAGTGCCGAACTTTTGTCTCCCCTTCTGGCTGTCGAGGCGAGCGGCTTCTGACGTTACAAAACACAGAGACGTTTCCACAGTTTCAAGAGAACAATGCTTCATTTAGGCAGAGTAAATGTAATGGTTTCATATCCTAAAGCATCCTGTCTAAGAACAGTTCTCGGTTCTCCATTTTCAGTTCTCTCCAGTGAGGAAAACACCAGTTGTTCCCTGTGTTTGTTTGACATTTATTTATATATATATAAAAGTTTTAAATGCCCACTCAGTCTTTTCTGACAATATATCTTACAGGAGATGAGTTGGACTCAGATGTTCTGGCTTGAGCCATCGATTTCCTCAGCAGAGGGTGATGAACTTTGCTGTCCTTAAATGAACTTTGTGGATTGCTAGTTAGACCATTGAATCGTCTGCTATTATTCTCATTTATGTTTTTCCCCCTTTAGTGAGAGAGACAATTGAACCAATCAGAGCTTTGTAGGCAAGATTAAAAATGGACTCATAACACTGTGGATGTAGAGAGCTGGATGCCGGTCACCCGCTGTCATGTAGCAACAACAAAAAATCCCCAGCAGCCAAAAAAGCATTTCCCCATAGACCATTATATTAAAAGAGACTTCTGCAAAACTGGACAGGACACCTCCAACTGCAATTAATATCAAGTGAAGGTTTGACATTTGCAAAACTTTCCCACAGCCCTTAGTTTGTGACATCATCCTAATGTAGAGTATACAGACAGAGAAACACTAATGTTTGTGGCAGGCAGAAGCAAAATTGGACAAACTTTTTTTATGCACTGGGTGAGTCCTTTTCCAACATCCAGTTCTTATAATACATCCACGGCTGACCTCCCTTTATCCAAATAGAGAACCACCCAGCTCACACAGGTGAAGATATTTGGGAAACCAGGACTCCAGCAAAACAGCGTTTATCTGAGCGAGCAGCACAGCCCTCTGAAATAAACTTGTTTACTGCATAAAACTTTGAACTGTCTCTGGATTAGCTGTTGCTGCACAGGACTCTACTTTTGGGGAAACTAAAACAGCCTCTGCTCCAACAGAAACCTTCAAGACTGCAGCTTCCACATCGACTGAAAATGAAGTCTTTTATCTTTTCTTCAAGGCAAATTCAACTGTTTTCTCATGAATAATTACAGGTTTTTATGATCACATGTGCTGATCCAAATGTTCCTCCTAACCAGACAAGCGTGGAGCAAGTGTTCATGGGCCGCAGAGTTTTTATAGAGTTTGAAATGAAAGGAGAAATTAAGGCAGATCAGCAGAAGGTGAGCTTCACACCCTGCAGACTCACACCAGCTTTGTTTTCTTGAGGCACCGTTAGCTCAGGTGATGTGGTTGGCGTCTGGCCCAGGATGTTTTTTGCTCACTTTCCGGGCATTTTTGCAGCTTACGGTGTAGATAAACAACAAATGCAGGGAGGGAGAGGGCGAAATAAGGTCATATGCATCTCAGCCTCTTCTGCCACTCTTCACTGTGAGCCTCTAAAAAAAGGATTCATGCAACATATAAAACCTTTTGGAAAGAAAACCAGATGGTTTTTTTTTCTGGCCTGTGACATGAGTTAAAGCTAATATCTGTGACTGCAGATGACTGCACCCCCACCGAGCAGCATCTTTTCCTCCCTCTCGTTTGCTCTCATCTCGGATAACTTCTCACGGCGCTCTGCGAGGACGGAGGCCACCGAGACATTTATTGGGCCATTATGTGTCATTATCTGTTCTCAGGTACAATGAGAGCTATTTGAAGGAGGCTGCACGAAAGTCTGAATGGTTTATTATCACAGTGGACGTTTGCGTCAGAGCCCGCGCGGGTTGCATTTTTCACGTTTCGGGTCTTCGGCCGATACACCGTCTGTTACCATAATCAAACCTGCGATGCTGCAGGTACGGGACGCTTTGTCTCTGGCCGCCTATCAAAACCCGCCACCTGTTGCTTAAAGGCGCTCACAAAAGCTAATGTAGTTTATTAGCACAAAGGGGCAGCTGCATCTGAACCTGTCCAGAGGAGAAAGGGACTTTATCAGGTCTGATTTAATTCATTAGCAGGAGGGCTGCCTAAATGAGCCCCTCTGTATTCCTAAATGTCTTTTCCAGATGAAAGGACTCAGAGCTGGAGTGGGGCTGTTTGTGTGAATACTGAGGGTTCACCTGAAATCTGGCAAGAGGTGGGCAAGATGGCGTCTTGTTGTTGCACATATTATACTACCACCGCCGCCCGAAGCCCTGAGAGCTTCAGTGTGTTTGTGCAAATCTCTTTAAAACATTTGGGAACATGCATCAGTAAACTCCAGGTTCAAGTGTCATGATAAGGGCCTTACAGGTTGAGCTAAGAGAGGAAGATTGATACCGTCTTTATTTCCGTCCGTTCAATGTAAAGCTGCAGCTAGGAGACGGCGGTCGCGGCTGTCAGCATCTTTAAATCTCACTCGTAAACACACTGCGTCTCTGTGTTGTGTAAAACAAACAACCACTGAGGTGAAAAAAAAACAAAACAAAAAATAAAACAAGGCGTTGTCACACTGTCTTGTTGTTGCTGTGAGGTTGCCATGCAACCAGAGGGGATCCAGGAAGTCGCTGTCAGATAAGGTTTTGTGCATATAATCAGCATATTCCTAAATTAATTTGTTTAATCAAATCAACATTTGAGCAAACATGGGAGAGGGGGCCAACGGGGGGCTGATGGCTCATTTTGTGGCCCCCGGAGCAGGTTTCTGTGGCCGTGGTGCTTCATTTTAAAGCAGTCTGACTGTGAAAAGGCGAAACAAATCCTTGAATCTTGACAAGTATCATCATTACAAATCATTCACAGGGTGTCAAAAGTGGTAAAAGATTATTTTGTAGATTTTATTATATAATTTTTTAATAATTTAGAAACACATTACACATTGCATATTATTTATATAGTACTATTTAACGTAATAATAATGGCAGTGATGATGGTACTAAGGATTATTATGAAATATAAAATAAATTTGATTAGTATCTGCAACATTTATTTATAGAGGAATGTAAAGATTCATACCTAAATATATAGTATGTTTGTATATATATGTCGTATATCTATAATATTACTATGATGTAATGATTCTGTATTAAAAACTATATAAATGCATTCAGTTCCGGCTTTAACATATAGCTGAAGATGTAGATAGACAGGAGAAAAAAAACCGAGGCAGGCAGACAGTCAGACAGACAGGTCGCTCCAGAGGTGACCGGGGAATCCTGCTCTCTCTGAGCCGGCAGACAGAGCCTCCTCCTCGGCCACTGCTCCTCCTCCCCTCCCCTCCCTCTGCCCTGGTTGCGCGCTGGGGGATCCGACGACGTCACACGAGCGCACGCACACACACACACACACACACACACACACACACAGGCAGACACACACATACACACGCCCTCCTCTCGCTCTCTCTCTCTCTCTGTCTCTCTCTCTCCTCTCTCTTTCTGTCTCTCTCTCCTCCATGCTGCTGCTGCTATTCTGGGAAGTGGCGTTTGGAATAACCCCCCGTGTGTGTGTGTGTGTGTGTGCGCGTGTGGAGTGTGTGCGTGCGTGCGTGTGTCTCCTGATTTCACCCTCACACATACGCACACATGCACACTCACAACACGGTCGGACGCGCACACACTGACTGTCTGTCTGACTGCAGCGCAGAGAGGAGCTCCGGCGGCACCGATCCGCTCGGAAAGGATTCCTTCCATTTTTACGCGCAACTTTTCCTCCGTCGGACGCCTCTCCGCGACGTTTCCAGCTGCCCCCCCCTCCCCGTTTGACTGTTGTGGATTTCTAACAACCGCCGCCCCCCCGGCTGCCTCTCCTCCGCGGACAACCAGCGCGGTGTCGGAGTCGGATCTCCTGTCAGCTTGTTGTCATTTCGAGCCGGAGACGCGCAGCCGGAGCGCAGACAGAAGAAGGTGAGTGCTGTGAGGAAGGAGGGGGGGCGGGGGGGAAGGTGAGGTGAGGGAGGTAAGGTGGTTGGGGAGGGAAGGAGGGGAGGGGGAGAGAGAGGAAGGAATTAAAATTAAAAAAAAGACAGCTTTTACCGGACACACTCTCACACATATGACAGTGACAGCGGGCTTTTCGTGCGCCGCGGCGGACATTACGGGCTGTTTTCACAGCGCTTGATCTTTTGTTTAGCTTATAAGGGCACGGCTATGCAGGGGGAATACCCCGGGCTGGGCACGCATTGCATTGCATGCAGATTACCCGGGTTGCGTAATATCCTGAGGAATTCGCAGTAGCCTGCACGGCCGGGCTGCGCTGCAAGGCCGGGCCAGGGGGTCTGTGCATGGGAAGCTGTGAAAGTGGAAGCTCGGATAGGTGTGATGGTGCGATTTGGGGTCTTTTTTTTTGCACGGACATAAAGAGAGAAAGAAAGAAAGAAAGAAAAATCAGCCCCGCATAAGGTGTTTTTTTTTATTCTTTTATTTTTGGCACCGGGAAGTTCACCTGCAGGGGATGTCGAGATGTGATCTCCGTGTTCAGAAGTGAGTTTAAGCTGAGTGACCTTAGCGCACTCCCTTTGGTATTTCCTTGTTGCCGCTACAGCGCGACCAGTGTGACATTCCTGCGATATTTAAAAAAGAAAGAGAGAGAAGAGAGAGAGAGAGAGAGAGAGAGGGCGCGCGCTCCAAAGAGAGAGCGTCTCCATAAAAAAAGAGAAATAAGTGTTAATAAGTGTTAAAATATAAGCAGGACTTTATCGTTGGTTTCCTCTGTGTGTGTGAGAGAGAGAGAGAGAGAGAGAGAGAAATGGTGGGTGGTGCGCTGGCTGGTTCCGGGAATGTTCCATGACGTGTTGCCGTCTAGAGAGGGGCCTCGGCCGGGGAGACTCCGACGCGCGGCCCGGCCCTGCTCCCGCTGCTCTGCCTCGCTTTGCTGCTGTGTGTGTGTGTGTGTGTGTGCCAGGAAACGCTTCAGCCTCTCCTCTCCTCCTCTCCTCTTTCTCATTTTTCCACACAGGAGAGAGATTTGCGTCGCGTCGTCGTGCGTTACGGCGCGTCATAATCCCGTCATCCGCTTCCTGCGAGGGTGCGCTCCGAGCTACTGTTTCCTTACGCAGGCAGGTCAGAGGTCAAAGGTCAGGGTCAAACGCTGCTGTACGCCTCAGGACACTCCAGCGGGGTTTAGCTTTGGTGTGCAGTGTGAGGGTTTGGCCTGCAGGTCTGCGGAGGACTGTGCTGTCCAGCTGCTGCCAACATGACTGTTTTTTTTTTTTTATTTGCTCAGAGGCTTTCTTTGATGTTTAATATGTCACAGGACACACAAATAGAGGACACATTAACAATAAGAACCAATAAAGATTGTGCACGAAAGGGATGCAGCAAATAAATAAATCAGTCAAATGTTTCTTAGAAATTGTAAGAAAGGAAATATAACTACAAGTCTTGTTTTCACGCCGAGCAGCGCTTTGTCTTTTGTTGGCGGGGAAAGCAGCTAATTTTAAACACAGACTGACACTGTAAAGGTGGTATTTTTAGAGACAACAACAACAAAAAAGAAAAAAGCTGCAAAACAATTACAGAAAATGGAAGCTGAACAGAGTTGCAGAAGAAGAGGCACAGGAACCGGTGGCGTTGGTGGGGGTTACCAGATCATCGCAGTGTGTGTGTGTGTGTTGCCGTCGGGACACATGCTGGTGACCGTGCACGAGTCTGCGGGAAATGTGTGTGTGTGTGCGCGGGGAAAGGCCGACCTACGTACCATCTGTCCCGCTGCCACCTCAGATGGCCATCGGGGTAAGTGTGCTGCGTAGGAGCGAATGTCCATGCAACACACACACACTTGTTAGCAGGGTGTATAGGTAAGTGCGGACAGAGAACATGCATGAGGTGTGAGTTGATTTTCTGCACTAAACATTCAATTAATTTATTGCTCAGGCCTTGTGGGAACTCTAATGTGTGTGTGTGTGTGTGTGTGTGTGAGACTCACCAATACATAACATTACCACAAGCAGGCAGCAGCAGCCAGCAGGCTGAAACGATTAGCCGACTTATGTAAGTGCTAACAATCTTTGATTAATGCCTCCAAGGTTTGTGTCATCAGGGACAGTGACTGACTGTTGCACCAGGTTGGACGCTGCGCCGTGTGTTGTCGAAAGCAAAGTTTTGTGGTTGAAAATTGAGGGAAAAACAAAAGAGAACAAGCAAAACAAAACAACAAAAAAAGTTGAGCCGCGTTTTTGACCACAGGAACTTTCCCCGGGGATGAGGAACCTTTGGAGGAACTCAGAGCTTCACAGGGAGTCTAAATGAAGTTCAGGGACATTATTTTAGAAAGTCCCTGCTCAGAGGGATTGTACTTTTTAAAAAGTGCAGGACGCCTTGCAGCGTCGAACATTTCTGATTGGTCGAGTATTCCCAACATTTTATTTTGGCCGCCATTTTTTAAAGCCTGCAGACGAACTGTATGTATGGTTTGTTTTTATTCAGAATAGACGAAACAAAATGAAAGCACGACGTGTAAAAACAGGCAGCACTTTTTCATACATAAGCAGCCTAATTCGCTTAATCATTCCCCAAAATTTCTCTGTTGACTGTTTCACGTGCTCCTGAGAAAATTCAAACTCCTTCCAGGAAACGAGTACTTAAAAAGTTGTTGCCCCCTAACCCTAATCCAAACCTGACAGCATGAATTCAGACATTTATTTTACAAATCTGCATCATGATGTAGTTATTTCAGCATCCTTTTGATCCGTTTATTGCCATTAAATATCACTTTATTTGGGATCATACCGCTGCTGAAAGTTAAATCACCAGACAGGCACCAGACAATCATCTTATTTATAATATTCAGTCAAGTTTAGTGTTTTCATCCATCTAATGTAGCTCTGCTGACATTGCTTGGTGAGGGCTAACAGCGATTGATAAGCATTTTTTAAAACATCTTTATTGAAGAGCGAATTATCAACATGATGCCTGTCGATCACGTTCAGTCTCGTGTGTGTGTGTTATGTGTGTTTTGGCTGAAACTGGTTTCCAACCTGGGGATGGCGGCCCGATGAAGGGTCGTTGAATGAATTTATGGGGTCACAAGATGATTTCTGGTTTCTGGTTTATTATAATATGCGACATAAAATTTAAACCTTGTTTTTTTTACTTGAGAACCACCGAACAGACATGCAGCCAGTAACTCGGGCTTCAATGCGCTTCATGTTACAGGGATACTACCAAAACAGAGAAGGTGTGGGTAGTACCATCCTGTTTATAAGTGACACAACATTATGACCGCACTAATAAAAGAGCATTCAAATATCACAGCACATCGTTTGGACTGAATAAATGTTGACTCACTGGCTTTTAAGGGACTTTCAATCGCATCTCACGGAAGATGAACAGAAAGAGGCCCACAGAAATTTAATTTTCATTGAATTATTTTTTAACTCTTTGGGTTTAAAATCTTCAGCAACATTTCTGCAGCAGCCTCTTTTGACTTTGTTTAGTTTGAAATAATTTTGTCACCTAAATTTCTCCATTTTCTGTACACTTTTTCTGTACACTGTCTTTAAATCCATTTGATTATCTGCATTTTTCTTTAGTGTCTGCATCCCCTCCTGTCTGTCTGTCTGTGTGTCTGTCTCACCGCTGGGTGTGTGTGTCACTTGTCACTGTGTTCGCTGCAGATGTGATAAGTTTGCATTTGCTGTCAATTAACACAGCACACATCATGGCTGAAGAATTTGAAATGACTGCAGATGTATGGCATGCTGTGACACACACACACACAGTTGAACTTTCATTACAGCCCCACAGTTGCTGAAGTGAAGTGTTTGTAAAATCTGTAACTTCCCTCCGGTTCTGCTCGTGCAGATGATGATAAACATCATCAGCTTTCAGTAATCTGCTCGCTGATTGTGAAGAAAAAATATAAACTATTATAAATCGATCAATGATCAGTTGCTTCTCCACATCATTTTAAGATGAATACACATGATGTTTCTGATTGTTAGTCAAATAAAATAACTCATTTAAAGACCCAGTTTCGCTCTGCCAGCTCGATATCTTGGATGGTTTATAGAATAAATAGATAATAAATGTACATCAGGTGTATGTTTGAACTATGAAGTGTAAACTACTAATTCAGTGATGGATTCGACTATTGTGGCTTTCTTTAGCTCATCCGGTGTGTTTTTTATTATATCAGACACCTCCGAGTGGATTATTACCAACAAATAACAGCTGCTTTGCAACATAATGCACCTGCGACGCTCACTGACTCTCCAGGATGAAGTGAAAGGGCTTCCTCCAGAGAGCAACGAACACCGAGCATTAACAGAGGATTTAAAGCATCACACCGAACTGATGATCCACAGTTTATCTCGCTCAACTGTGTGTGTGTGTGTTGTATTTATGTGTGTGTGTGTGTTTTATGTATTTATGTAATGTATGCGTGTGTGATCACCTGAGAGCTGTAGAGGAACCTGAGAGCGCTCCAGTGACCAAGGTCCTGACAGCGATGATGCTAAATTATTTAAGAACACACACACATACACACACACACACACACACACACACACTGCTTGTTTGGTTTTATACCTGCTTGAATATATGTACACCTGGAGGAGGTGAAGAGAAGAGGAGAGAAGAGCGAAGTTAGAGAGGAGGAGGAAAGGAGAAAAGGGGGGAGGAAGGAGGTGAGGAAAGGAAGAAAGGAAGACGAAAGCTGGGAGAGCAAACAAGAGAAAAGGAAACAGGAAGAAAAGAAAAGGTGAGGAAAAGAGGAAATGAAATAAGAAGAGAGAAAACAAGTGGAAATGAGATGAAGTGAGGAGAGGGGAAGAGAGGAGATGAAGAGAGACAAAAGGAAAAGAAACAAGAGGAGAGAAGACAAGATGCAAAATGAGAGGAGAGAAAAAAAACAAGCAGTGAGGAAAGACAAGGAAATGGGAGGAAAGAAAACAAGAGGAGAGGAAATGAAATGATGAGAAGAGGAGGGGAAACAAGTGGAAATGAGATGAGAGGTGAGGAGACTGGAAGAGAGAAAAAAGGAGAGGGACACAAGAGAGGAAGCGAGGGAAGGTGAGATGAAATGGGAAGTGAGGAAATCGGGAGGGAAAAGAGAGGAGGAGAGGATGAGAGATTTCCGAGCTGCACCAACAGAGGAGTGTGTCTATTCTGTCAGCTGTTGACACACTTTTCAAGTACTCTGCTCAGTAGGGTGTGTGTGTGTGTGTGTGTGAGCTCAGCTTGCTGTCCTCAGCTGTACAAAAGGAAACTCCCTCTTTTCGTCCCTACGACAGCCAGATGACTTTTTCTTTTTTTTTCAGTGATCGCCTGACTGATGCTCTTAACTTGGTGTCCGGCCAGTCGTGTGGCAGCTTTTTTAAACGGTGATCAGAAATGTGATCGTTTTCTTCCTAATCCTCTCTCACCTGTACGACGCTCACGAGGAACCGAGTGTGTTTGTGTAAATGTGTGTGTGTGTGTGTTCGGCTGTTTAAATGGACGGTGAGATGATGGAGAGAGAGAGAGAGAGACCTTTACCCAAACTGGCCTACTTTCTCAACAGCTTGTAATTAGTCTCACTTCATGCATTTATGCATCAGACAGTGGAGGCTAAATCAGTGTTTTGTAATCAGAAAATCCTTCCTGATCTCTTTACTGTACGCCGCCTGTGAAAGGATAACTCATCATACACAACATAACTCGTACAGTCAACGTATGCAGACGAATACTCGGTGGTGGAAACTCTCTCAGTGATGTAATCTAGTAATACATAATAAAGATAACTAATAAAGATAACTGTACTTTAGTCGAGTATCTCCATTTTGTACCACTTTGTAGTTAAACTTGACTTTGTTTCAGAGGTAAATATTGTACTTTCTACTTTATTATACTATACTTTTATACTACAACGTGTAGATTGAACTACCTAACAGTATATGAAACATTTTACTTTCTAATTTACTGCACTTACTTAAAAGTTGTAAATATTTTTCAAATTAAGATTGTACATACAAAATAAACACTGGAAAAATATGACATACAGAATGAGACAGACAGTATATGAAATAATTCAAATATTTCATTGTAAACATTGTACTTTCTTCTTTACTACACTTACTTAATAATATTATCTGTAGTTATTTTTCAAATTGTAACTGTACATACAAAATAAATAATGAAAAAATGCATAGAAAATAATATATGTAAAGTATAGATTAAACTGCCTACTTTGCTCCACCTCTTCACATTAATGATGATAGTACAATAATGTTATATTCAGTGGTATAAAACTCACATTTTATTTGTACTTTGATACTTATTTGCATACTTCGACTTCAGTGACATTTCAGTGCAGTATTTTAACTTGTAATGAAGTATTCTCTGCTCTTAAATGAACTGAATACTCCATCACTGGAAATACTACATATATATACGTATAGTTCTTCATACAGGTGGAGATATTTGCATCTTTAGATAATCAGCTCACTGTGGCTGTTTTTTCATCTACTGCTGAGAATATTTTGTTTTAGATCAACTCCTAGTGAATGAAACTCTCCGTGACAAACACTTTTCCTGCAGCTCGACATGCCCCCCTCCCCTCCTCCCTCGGTGGTTCAGAGGTTTTACATGTGCAGCAGCAGCAGTGGCAGCTCTCTGGTTGGCATCAGTAATAAACGAACAAACGGGATTAACCTGCATGTGGAAAAAAAACTCTTCTCTGCTCTGGTTCTGGTTTCCATTTGATGAGAAGCTTTTTGAGATAAACGCTCTCAAATGTCGGGACATGCAGAACACCTGTTGAACCAGAGATTTAGATGAGAAAACTGATTTTATTTTCATGCATAAAATGCTCCAGAAGATGTTAGACCAGCTTATCTGGAGTCTAGACGAGTCAGAAGAGAAATAAAAAAGCTCTCAACAGCTGCAAAGTGACCTCATTTTAATGTATGCTACCAAAACATGGAGGAATCACCGGGGAGAACTTCACAATGAGAAGCAAAGAAACTGGGTCCAACTCTTTAAGATATCTGCCTGAAAATCAGAGTGTCTTTTGTTTTCTGTGAGATATAACTCGTAAATACGCTGTTTGGATTGTGAGAGGGAACATTTCACAGAGGAAGCCCGACGGCCTCCTGTATTCGTGTTTTGGACAAACACTTGCTGGTCGATTGAGCTCAAAGATGGAACTAATATCTCATCTGAAGTTTCACAAATCTGTCAACATAACTTTTATCTTTTGTCTTTTATTGGCAGAAAAACAATGTACAAAATATTCAGGGAAAAGCTGAAAAAATAGCAGCCTGGCAAACGTTGAGTTTTGGCTCTTGAACATCAGTATTTGCTGTTTTAGGTTTTAAATTTTAGTTATTCATAGCCGTTGTTGAGAGCTAAACCCAAACAGATTCATTAAGGGATTTTAAAGGATTTGGTTATGATTCAAATCAAGATGCAATCAAACCTGCAGCTAATGACACAACCATTTCAAGATAAGATTCACCTTTATTGATCCTCGGGGGGGAAATTCAGGAAGATTTTAGCTTTCAGTGTTTTTCTAATCAAAAGTCAGATGTAAATGACATGACATCATATTCCTAGCAGCTCTGATGTGGTGTGATTTAAAAAAAAGTTGTTTTTTCAGTTACTTTTAATGACACTCAGAAATCTAGTGCCGCTACTCTGCAGCAACCTTCAAAGTTCATACGGGGAGAAATCACCATTTTTACTCCCACAGAAGTGAAACCAGTGGTAGAATTCGTTACGACGTCAAAATTCAGTTTAGTTTTGAGTAAAGTTTGAAATTCTCACTTTCTCTCAGTGGGAAACTCTCACTTTCGCGTTTGCAGGATCGCACGAATATGCAAAACAACCGCACACTCTGGTGTGGTGGGGGGATGTCCAGTAGCATGTTGGGAAATGTAGGCAATCTAACTGACGTGCATGAGGCAGATTTAGGGAAAGTAAGTGAAGCAAAAATGAAAAATCGTAATGAGCTGCACATCACAGAATGACGCCGTTGACTGTAAGTGTATCTGACGGTGTTTTTTTTCTTGAACTGTAATCCTGAATTACATTTATAATATATTTTTAGTTTATTTAATTAAAGTAAATGGGTGTTTAACAATACAAAATATGTATTTCACATTGATGTATATATATGATATATTTGACTTATATACTTTTATTTTGAAAGCAGGTACAGTACAAAAATACAAAATAATAAAAACCAAAAATTTAATGTAAAATCTAAAAAAATATAAAATTCTGATTGGTTGAAAATTGGATTATAAAAATACCATTATACAAACTGTAATTTAGATGTTTAATGTAATTTGTAAAAATAATTTAATTTAATTTAATTTAAGGAACTGTGACATATAATCAGCAAATTTCTCCATTTTATCTCTCTTTTCATTTTACTTTTTATTTGTAGACCTATTTTCTCAGCTGTCATTGTTACCGTCAGCTTAAATGGATCTGTTTTAAATGCTATTTTTGTTAGAAATCAATAAATAGGTGAATATATATAAATAAATGTTGAATATACGTCACTATGTTGAACCTTCTGACTCTTTTAGGCTCTTTCCGGCTCGGCTGGCCAGTCGGATATTATCAACCGCAGCGCAGTTAGCGTGTAGGTTTAGGTTGAGTTATTTGCATATCCATACAAAAGATAAGAACACTTCAAAAAACAATATCAGGAGATGAAAAAAAATCCAATCTCAGCGGGTGGGACAGAACAGAAACCCCAGCGGGCTTAAAAAAAAGAAGAAAAGTGACAAAAGAAAAACTGAAAATCAAAATGACACGAGTGATCTGAAACTGTAAAGACAGGACGTCATCTGTTTTTATTTGTTTATCGTCGGACTCATCGAAGGGTTTCAAATCAATGTCAGAGTCAAACGCGTTTTTAGAAATTTTAGATTACAAACCACTAGATCAGCGTGTCACTCATGTTGTCGTGGAAATGTAACAAAAACAACGCAGCTTTTCCCTATTTTGCTGACATAAATTTAAATACTAAATTGAAATAGACATGCTGAGAGAGTCTCGTGAGCTTTAGACCTTAATAACAGCCTACAGTATTTTCACAATGCACGCTTTTATTTTTTACACTAACGTGGCCAAAAGTATGTGGACACCCGAATGTTACAGTGATGATCGATTGTTGGACATCTTATTCTAAAACAAGCAGGAAAGCATTTTTTTAAGGGACCTGACTTTGACATGTTGAAAAAGGAAACTCAGATTTAACTTGGGAGCACACTGCTGGCTAAAATATTGTTTGCTGCAGGGAAATAACTTTGGTCGGGAGCAGTTTCAGGTAACAGGTACCCCCTTACTGTTCTGGTCTTGGCCTAGAAATACTCCACCATCATTTTCATTTATTTTTTTTAGTTTTTCATGAATTAAACATGATGTAATGTGTATTTAGTGAGCTTTCAGAGGTGCCGTTAGCTTAGCTGTTTGTTCCCCGTTTCAAGTCTTTGTGCTAAGCTAAACAGCTGCAGCAGGGGCGTCCACATACTTTTGGCCACATAATGCGAGCGTAAGGGTGGGAAAACCTTTCTCATATCGATTCATCACAATATCGGTGCATTTTTTTTGCACTAGGGGAATTTTAAAACTGTATGGTCATTAATAAAGAGACATATTTTCATTTTTCCTGAATAGGTTAAATAAAAAAACATGACGAGAACATGACACAGGTGTGCCAGTTGAGTGAATCCACAGTTCGGGGGGGGCGGCAGGATGTGGTGTGCTCATGAGGAGGACTTACATACAGTCCTCTGTGTCTTCATCATGTCGTCTCTCTCTCTCTTTTTCTCCTCCAGGGCCTGTGACCAGTTTGTGGACTCGCTAAACTGGACCAGAGAACAAACAGCTGCACCAGGTAAGATCACCCAGACTAATATCTGTGTGTGTGTGTGTGTGTGGTGGTTATAGCTTACAGTTGTAAAGCAACCAGATACTCGGCAGTTGACTTGAAATGAAGACACGTAAAATCGAAATAAATCGGGGTCATGAGGTCAAATTAATTTTTCTTTACAATAAAAGATGAAGTGAGTTGATGGAGCAAAAGTTTTTACTGTGAGATGCAGTGGAGTAGTAAAAGTGAAATCACCTCAAAAAAGGAGTGAAATTTGGTTGTTTTTGTGAAATAATATGAAGCTAATGTGAAAGTAGAGAGAGAGGAAACTCGAAAGTGTCCAACAAAATAAATAAATAAGGAGAAAATGGAGGGAAAAGTCCCTCTTTGTAATGACTCCCATCAATATGATTTAAAATGGCCGAGCCTTTATGTGACGAGAGAGGAGGGAGGGAGGAGAGGCTCGTCGCAGAGAGACAGACGGTAAGACAAGGAGAGGGTTGAGCCATATTCATTTAACCAGAATTACTCTCGCTGTTTTCTCCTGGCCGGTTGCCGGGGCAACGGGCCAGCTTCGTTACCAGAGGTGTGACCTCGGCTGGGAGTGTAAATGAAAAAAAGCTCACTTCCCCGCTCCTGCTGCCTGCCGTCATGTAAAGTTTCCGCGCTCCCGTCTCTCTGGTGCACGTTTTAGCACCACCCCAAAAACAACACTTTGGAGAATGATCTTTTTTTTCTGCTCAGGAGCCATCAGGAGTCTGGTGTGGTGTGGTAGCTGCTTGTTTGGAGGCAGTTTTTTTGTCAGAATTACTGAATTTATCGTAACACCGGCTGTGGAGTAAGGAGGGATGCACTGGATACTCATAGTTCTGCTCGCTGCTTTAATGATGACGGCTGAAGTCACTGTGATGAAAGAGAAAGCTTCTTATTACAACCAAGAGGAAACACCTTTCCACACTGAAACGTGGAAATAATTTGTTATAACAACAGTTAAACACATAAGTTGGACTGACTTTGTAACGAGAAACCCTGTTTTAACCAGATGTTGTTAATTTCGTTTCACAATATAACAAAATAAAAGTCATTCATTGTCGTGTTAAAATAGAAAGATCTGACATTATAAGAAGAAAAATTATAAATGGATAAAATATTGCTTTTGTTATAGTGGCGGCAGTACAGTAGGTCTTTGTATTATAAGTAGAATTACAGGCCCGCATGTAAAAACAGTTCACAAGTTCAAATATTTAGGTCAAGTTTCATATTCGAGGAGACCTCACAGAGTGATCAGCAACAGTTCAGTTTCTGTGTGCACCATTAAAACCATCAGGCCTCAGTGTCTTAAAACAGATGTATGAAAGCAGTACAACCCCCCACAGTGATTATCAAGGATCATGAAGGTAAGGAAGGACAAGTTTAGTTTGTTTTTGTCACAAAATGAAAGAATATTAGAGAAGGAGTTCAGGATCAAACATGAAGAAGGACTTGTGTAATGGCCGCTGTGCTAAAGATTAAGGCTAGAAAGCAAGAGGAGATGCAGAAAAGAGGAGTGTTCTTAGAGGAAGGTCAGCCTGAAGTGATGGCTGCAAACAGGCTGCATAGTAAAAGAAACAGCAAACTGTGTGTGTGTATGAGAGTGTGTCATAGGTGTCACTTCCTCTTCCTGTGCAACAGACAGCTTCGTACCAAGGAGGAGATGAACTATGTCATCCAAACACCCTCCGCCTTCTTCTCTCTCGATATATCTCCCTCCGTCGCCCTCACATCCCCTCTTCTATATGTGTTAGCACCCACGCACGCTTTCTGCACGCGCGTGTGTGTGTGTGTGTGTTGACACAGACAGTGCACAGAATTAGAAATAGATCATGTAAAGCAAAGACTACTATCTGCACCTCAAAGCAGAACCGTGCAGGGTTAAAACTTCATACGGTGTCATCTCTGTAAAACACACAGTCTCACACAGCAGAAAACATGCACAGGATGTGCGTCAGTGCTTGCAGACTGTGCACAGGCTGTAAAGTGCACACCGTTTATGTGTGTGAGTGTGTGTGTGGGTGTGTGTGTTAGGTGAGTTTTAAGGATATAGACGTGACAGATGTCTACGGCTGGTCTGAACTGAGGCAAGCTGTTCAGACAGACAGAGAGACAGAAACTGTCTCCATGCTGACAAATCATCCAAACTAAACAGTTAAGTTATGTTGTTTGTCCAAAGTATGAGTGATATATAGATGCATTTTTTAATCTGACTCCTCTATCAGGGAGGACAGCATCGTTTTTCTGTGGCTTCCAAACCTGTCACAGACCACAGGTTTGGTTTTGGCACACAAACAGCTCATCAGAGGAGATAGAGGCAGATCATGATTTGGGTTAAAATGACTTCCTTATGAAGATTAGAGCAAACTTTTTAGCTCTGTAAGAACCTCACTTCCTCCTTTGGTTGTGTCATATTTACTGCTGGAGGAGAGGACAGTCTCCTCTATACACATCTGTATCTTAAACTTACTCTCTGGAGTTTTCAACTGATTATGAAACAGTCTCAGTTAAATCCTGACGCCTCTTTATGAGCTACAGAGGCAAACGAGACCGGCAGACAGCAGATTTCTGTTCGTTTGGGCTCAGATGTTTCTGTCACAGCAGACTAAACGTTACTGCGGTTTGTTCTGGATGAATTCAAGCCGCTTCAGCCGTTAACTCCGGAGCTTTCGCCCACTCTCCTCCTGGTGAACGTGTGACCTGATGTTCTGTTTGGAGCTTCCACTCAACCAAAAAACAGACAAAACATTGGGACGATAAGACGGCAGAAAAACAGCAGCGACAACATCCAAAAACTCACTAAATGAACCACACCGCCGAAAAAACATAGCTGAAATACCACTCAATGAAGTTAAGTAACAAAAAAAAAAGGGAGAGAGAGAGAGAGAGTGGGAGAGAGATGGAGGGCCAAATGGATGCGGGCACCATGGTAACCAGAGAGTCGGTCGGTACATTGAGAAGTACACTGAAAATGAAAACCCAGTAGTGGACAGCAAGCCAATGGAGAGCTTCACATAAGTCTGTGCTCACTGATTGGCTAAAAAAAGATCAGGAAGTGAACTGAGATGCACTTAGACACACACACACACACACAGACACACACAAATTCACCTTTACTCCCACACAATAGTATTTTCAGATAAAGAAAAGTAGAAAAAAAAGGCAGGAGGAGGTGAAGAGGAAGAAGAAGTGTATGTTCTGTTGCCATGGTGACCACGGCTTGGTACGACGGATGCAAGCTGTGCCCTTGACAGCATCATGCGTGGAGACTGAGTTTTACACACACACACACACACACACACAAAGAGGGCAGAATGATGATCATGTGTATTGACTAACAGCTGTGTTCAAATGAATGGCCTTTGGGTGAGCATCGTCTTCTCCACCGCCACCCCCCACTCTGTACGTATGTGTGTTTGTGTGTGTGTTCATATGTGTGCAGGCCACGAGTGAGATAACAGAGCAGCAGAATTTGAATAGCATTATGGGATATGACTGTTGCCGAGACAACAGCAGTTAGTTTTGTTCCCATTTCCTCCAGGTAACCAGAAGTCCACTGGCCTTTTTGTTTGTGCATTCAAATCGCATGGAAAGTAGTGATGTGTGTGTGTGTGTGTGTGAGAGAGAGAGAGTAGTGTGTCTGAGTACAGTGCAGCACCATAAGGAGCTTTGGTTTCGCTTCCGCATCGTTCCTCATGCAAATGACGACTGCTTTGTTGCCTCTGCAGCCTGCACACTTCCTGTACATGCTCTGTGTGTGTGAGTGTGTGTGTGTGTGGTCTCTGTGTGTGTGTGTGTGTGAAAGAGAGAGAGGAGAGAGTGTGTGTGAGAGAGAGACAATATTCTGAATAAGTGATTCACTGTGTGCATGTCAGTATCTTTTTGCATTGCCTGTGCATATTTAATGTATGTCAGAAGGTGTGTGTGGTGTTGTGGTGTTGCTTGTGTATGTGTGTGTGTGTGTGTGTGCCTATCTACTCTTACATCACTGTAAGCAGACTGTATAGTTCATTACTGTTTCAAGTATGTGTGAATTATGTACGTGTGTTTGGACACCAGTGTTTTCTCTCGTGACTGTGTGTGCTTCATAATGCACATCGGTGTATGAGTGTGCGTGTGTGTGTGTGTATATATTTACATTCACCTCAATGAAAACTGTTGTTATCAGTACAAATGCATCACCTCTTCCTCTGCTCAGCCATAGTTTCTCATTACATTAAAAGAGATGAAGAGACAGCAGCCACGCTAGCAGCTATGAGGCTGTGTAGTTAAGCACGGTGATGCATTTGATCATAAAGCAAATTTATTAGGATTCATCATGTAGGAAACATTAATATCTGTACTTTAGATATTCATAGATATTCATAGTGTACGTGAAAAGCTTGGCCTTCGTGTGGCAGATCACCAAAATCATTAGAATGAATCCATTAGACCATAAATTTCAGGGCAATCCGCCCAACAGTTGTGTGGGATGTAAACGCTGGACTGACCAGAGAGATAAACACGAATATAAACACGAGTTAAACAGTAGTGATTTAAGAATGAACTTTAATAAATCGTTGTAAACATCAGTAAAATGCATCCACATGAATGAACTCACTTGTTAAGGCCGAAGCTAACAGGGCTCCCCAACCCACACCAAACCTCACACACATCTGTGGAGTCATTTTTAAACCAGCGTGTTGAAAACGAAATGAAGAGATTCACACTAAACATGAGCTAACTTTTTTTTGTTTTCATTCATAACTTTGACCTTTTGTAGCGGCTACAAAAAAAAACCCTTCAGAGTTTTTCAGGGTGATTTTTGATGAAGTCAGAGCGTCTCTCATGACTGCAGGATGACGTGGAGCCCCATCGGCTGAAGAACCATTCAGAGAAAAAGACAGGACGACCGTGGGAGGAGAGAGGCAGCGATGAATGGAGAGAGAGGACAAGGTTAAGAGGGTGGAGGAGGGGGGAAGAGGAGAGGAAGGATTTTAATTAGGCGCCATCACCTCCCACACCCCCTGCTTTCTCCACCTTTCTTCCATCCCTTTCAGCATCCCTCGCTCTTTCACCTTTTACTTTTCTTTTTCCATTTTATCTCCTCATCCCTCTCCTCTGACCTCTTTTTCTTTTCTGTTTCATCCCCCCTTTTTTAATCTTTCTCTGCATTCCTTTTTTTCTTCTTTCATTTCTCAGTTTTCTTCTCCCATATGCCCTCCATCCCTCCTTTTCTATACCTCCTTTTGTCCTCCACCTCCTCTCAGCATCCTTCACTCTTTCTCCTTTTCCATCTTTCCTTTCCTTTTTTTTTACATTTAATCTCATCCCCGTTATTCTCTCTCTAATCTTTTCTTCACTTCCCTTCCCTCATTCATTCCTCATCCCTCTCTACTTCAGGTTTTCCACCTCTTCTCTTCCTCCAGCATCCCTCGCTCCACCTGACATTTGTCACTTCCCTCTCCCATTTCATCCCTCACATCATGTTTGTCATGTTTTCCTCCCCTCCTCATCTGCTTTCTCCCTACCTCCCTACATCCTCCTTTCCTCCCCCCTCGTCCTCTCCCTCGCTCCATCATCGTGCCCTTCCTCTTCACCTCGCCTCCCCTCTCCCTCCTCTCGTGTCATCTCCCCCTGCCGTCATCTTTTCATCACTCCCTCCATCCCTCCACCATCTCCTCTGCCAGCGAGGAACAGGTGGCTTGCCTCTGCTGTGCCACTTGATGGCTTCCTGCCTGAAACAGAGAGAGAGAGAGAGACAGGAGGAGGGAGAGAGAGAGAGATTGTGGCCCGTGTCAGTGCCCTGGCGTCAGCCGGAGCGCTCGGGCTGTACGTACCATGACGGACGGAAGGAGGAGGAGTGACGGACGGAAGGAGGAGGAGCGGGAGGAAGTGGAGGAGGAGGAGGAGGAGGCGTCCGAGCGAAGGCTGTGATTTTCTAGACTAAGAGAGAGAAAGGGAGCAGCAGGTGCTTCAGTTTGAAGCACTTGTGAGCAGGTAGCAGACGCACACATGCACTTAAAGATAAGAGCTGCCGAGATATTTCTGTGCCCACACCAGCCTGACATCATTTCCTGTCCTCGCACAGGAAGTCAGCACACTGAAGAGCCTCGCTGCTTCAGCTGCTTTTTAACCCAGAAAGATTAAGGAAATGCCCTTTAAATCTAACCTTCCCTTTTTACTTCAGTTTATTCTTCCTCTCCAGCCTGTTAACATCTGTTCTAACCCTCTTTGTCTCTTTTACATGTTTCTTTTTACATTTTACACCTGAAATGTAAAACACGTCCCTCCCCACATGTTCAGTGCTGCAGTACAAACGATTACAGGCAACACATTTTTATTCTCTCCCTCTAATGTTAATCTCATGCTGCAGTTTCTAAAATTGACATATTTGGGAAAACGGGGGATTGGGCTCGTTTCTGTAGCCGCCGGGATAAGCCGCTGCTACAGCAGCTAGCCATCTCTGGAGCTAACTCCATATGCATGGCATTAAGACTGATTAGCTCCCCGCTAGCTCACTCATACTCAGGGTATTAAGCTTTAAAGCTTAAAAGCTAGCGCAGCTGGCTAGCACCTTGCGCCTCCCGTCCGTCAAAACACTAACGAATAGGACGGGGATTAGCACATGCTTTTTTTGACCAGTCTGTCTTCTCTGCAGTCGTCTGTTCGACAGTCAAGTGCTGAGTGCGGCCTAGCAGGCTAAGAATTAGCTCTTCAAAGAGGGGAAGTAAATCTGGCGCGACCTGAAAACACGTCGCTGCCTGAATTTTTTTTGTCCGTCTGTCTTCTCTGCAGTCACATGTGTTTAAGTGTGGAGAAACGTATGTTTTACATATAATACCTGGATGAGGGTGGAGGAAATGCAAATCTAACGCCTGCACTTCCCTCACAGCTTTCAGCGAGATGTAAACCAACGTTGGTTTTGTTGGGCAGCCCCCAGGTTGGATATGCAGACCAGTAAAAATCTCATATTTTTACCTCAGTGGAGGATTACACGCTGCTCTGTAAGTTCACAAAAACCTGCTCCAGATAAACTTCTCCATGCTTTATGGTCTCTGGGATTTAAGACACATTGAAGGACTGCTCCAACACGAACCCAACCAACAAAAGTGCGTACGTTTGCAGAGGACGGTACTTGCAGTCTGCTTGGATTCACTTACAATGGAAAGGAAAGGGGAAAAAAATCTTGTATCTGGGTCATGATCAGATTTTTTTGATGAACTGAAATCAGTGGTGCTCTTCTGGAGAGGAACACTGTGGTGAACACAGCAGGCGGCCTGAAACCAAACCGGGTTCATCCTCAGTTCCCAGGAAAAACTAGCTGATGCAGAAATGACAGAGTGGCTGGATATGGAGGATTAAACCTGGATGATGCTGTGATTATAATACAGGTAGCTGAATAAACAGGCATCTCTTGGTTCAGCGTAAACATAAGATCTCAAATCCTGAATGCTGGTGCACATGAAAACACAATCATAAATTTAAAATTTGACGTGTGTTTGGAGCTAAATCCAAGTAATTAGTTTATATTTGTTTCCTTCTCCACTGATCTTCATCGAGCGTTACACTGGAAGTTGTTCTGTGTCTGACCTTTTTTTTTCCCCCTGCGTCGAAGGTTTAAATTGAAAATGTGAATGTAATTTTTTTTTTCATGAAAAACTGTCACAGTCAATTACCTCCAACGCAGCGCAGAGCTCTCTGCTTTCCCGCAAACTCTTGGATTGTGCTTTTGTCTGTCCGCTTTTGAAATTCATCCTCTTTAACAAACAGTCCCGCGTCCAAGTGGAGACGTTTAATTTCAAACAATTTTTTTTTCTCTCCCTCCAGCATTTTGTGAAGATGTGATTTCGCCTTGTTGTGACAGGTGTGACACGAGCTACCTCGTGCATTATCTTGATTTATACGCTCGCCGTTAAAATAAAGGTCATTAAGGAAATGTTTGAAATCGAGAAACGCGATATTCCCCGTAAGATTTGCGAAATTCTCCTCTTCTTCTCCCCTCAAACTTTTCTCGCTCTCTTTCTCCAGTTTCGCCGCTTCTCCTTTTTCCCTCCATCCATCCATCTCTCCTCCTCCCTCCTCTTCGCCTCCTGTTTCATCCATCACTCACTCTGATCCCCCCCTCTCCTCCCTCCTCCTCCTCGTCCTCCTCTTCAAAGCTCTGTCTATCCATCTCTGGATTCAATCCTCCCCTCCCTTTCATCCCCCTCTCATCTCCTCTCCTCTGTCCTCTTCCTGTCTCGACTCGTCTCTTCCCAGTTCGCCTCCTCTCTGAGGCGCTGAGTTCGCTCCTCTTCTCTTTCCTCTCCTCTCTTCCTCCTCGTCCTCTCTCTCTCTTTGGTTTTTGCCTCTTTCGTTTCCTTGTCTCCTTCCTTCTTCTCCTCCTCTCCCCCTCTTTTCATTTCTCACACATCCTTTTAATTATCCTTATATCTCTTTCAACCTTTCCTCCTCTCTCACTTCCTTCCTATTAATCCTCCCTTTCTCCTCCTTCCTTACTCTCTCCCCCTTTTTGTCTCCCTCATTTCCTCTCCTTTCCTTCTCGCTCGCTTTTTCGCCTCCTCTCCTGAGTTTCCCTCTCTCCCCTTTCTTTTCTCTCCTCTTTCATTCACTCTTTTAATCTCATCTCTTTTCTGTTTTCCTCTCGTGGTCGTTTCATCTCCGTCTCTTCTCCTCATCTCCTCTTTCCCCTCCTCTCCTCCTCGTCTCCTCTTTCATCCCATCGTGCCAAAAGAAACCCCAAAAAAATTTCAAAACAGATCCTCCTCCTCCTCCTTCTTCTTCTTCTTCTTCTTCTTTCAAAGCTGTCAGCGGCGCGCGATCTCTCCAGTTTCAGTCGAAATTAAAAGACACTTAGATATATTCGCTGTTTGTTTTGTTTTGAAAAGTACCTGATGTGTGTTTCCGTGCCGACACACACACACGGTGTCAGTGATGGGATTTGGCTGACAACTGGGTGATATTAGAACTCTCCGTTAACTTAAACTACATAGGAGGATCAGAAGCAGCTGTCAGCCGTCAGCCGTCATGCGCGTGTGTGATCTCTTGTTAGACTGCCTCAGTGTCATCAGTAAATTTTTACTCTGTCCTCCCTCCATCTAATTCCCACTGGATATTAAACACAGAGACTTTCAGCCGAGGGCCAGAAATATCTATGCAAATATATTCAGATAAGTCTCCTTTAAAAGAAGAAGAAAAAAAAAAGTAAATATGGAGATGTTCCTTCCAAAATTGTGATTGTTGGCATGAAAGTAAAGCACATTATGGGGAATTAAAGTTATGAGTCATCTTAATGCATTTGATTTCAGAATATCCGCCTTTTTTTCAGGACAGAAATCTACCTAAATTTGTCATAAGGCTCAAAGGTAGAAAGGTAAACGATCTACTTATAGGACCTTAAAAGGTATTAAAACTATATTTTTCGTCTAAGTCTGCGTAAAACTTCAGAGCTGTGGTGAAAACTTTTCTCCACCTGAACACCTGAGGTACACACACCTGGATATATCATGATATCTTTAATTAACACTGTCAATACATTCATATTTAGGTATTTTATTCATTCAATTACAAAGCAAGTTTCACTGCTGTCATGCTGTCATGCCCATTCAACTTTAGAGATCTTATCTTGAATTGCAAATCAATGATGAGGTAAAACTTGATTGTAAAACTCTAAAACTACATCTGATCTTTAACTCACGCATGTTCTAAACTAAATGACCTAACATAAACGATATAAGTTAATCAAAACATGTATTTTGTGTACTTTTTATAGTGCATAGTGCTGCTTTATCGAGGTGTCATAAGACCACAGAGCCGAACATTTTATTTTGTAATGTCCATCGCGTGTCCACTCTTTAACACTTTCCAGTGTGACCAAAAAAACCAAAATCTACATCCTGTCTGTTTGACTTACTGTAATTATCGTGTTTCCCTTTTCTCATTTAGGCATTTTTACAGTTTCACAACTCTTTTTGTGCGTTTTGCGTCAGAGATCAGCTGCTCCTGACAGCCTGTGTTTCCTCTCCCAGGTTAGAGATACTTGACATCTAAAACAGATCTGCATAGAGGAGAGCTGCACGTAAACACACGTGGAAATGAATATCCACAAACATGCACACTCACACACATGCAGATGCATATACAACACGTACACACACACATGCTGAGGCAGGCGTGCTGTACGTGGACCCGCTCACACTCCTTGCTGGTTTTCTCTCTCTCCCTCCACCAAACCAAACACTGTAATTTATCTCCATCTCTCTCTCCGGCCGACCTCAGGCCGTTAAAGGTTTCCCGTTCGGTTTGCGGCGGCAGAAATGTCGGAGCTGTGGATTCCAGCGCCGGGCAGAGAGGCTGCCCTGTGGTGGCGGATCGCTGTGCTATATATGTTGTGTTTCTGCCAGTGAGGTGCTGTGTTTTTGTAGGCAGCGTGTGTGTACATTTGAGCGAGGGCGTCGCTGGTGACCTGAGCCGAGCCGAAGGACTCAGAATAGAAGAAACTTTCTCACCTGTGAGGTTTGTTTTAGGGACTCTTGATTCGTGGAGTAGTTTACTGGTGTCGTACACTTTATCCTCTTCCCTGACTGTCAAAGGCTCAAAAATATCTTTGCAAGTTGGTGGCAGGAATCAAGATTTTATCATCATGTGCACAACAGTAACATGGAGTAGTCGCTTGCAATGAAATTCTTGAGTCTTTGGCTCTTTAACTGCTCAGAAATATTATATATATGAAAGATCACACGTGCAAAAAGAAAAACAGATATATGACTAAAAATAAACTTAAGTAATGAAATAAAGACCTAAAGTATAAATTATGCAACTAAATAAAATGTATAGATATAGGTAACATGCAATAGAAAACAGAAGTTTTGAGAGTGTTTGCAGCTTTAGTGGCACCGGCATGGACCGATCATTGTAGATATCGAGTAGATTTTGCTGCACTTTGGTGGGAAGAAGCTAATGGTTTTGTAGTTTTCAATCCCTGGATTGGGGACAGCAGATTACAGTGTTATTGGAAAGTTGATGTGTGTGACTTGGTGAATGTGAACTTTCGAACACACAAATGATATAAATAGAGGCTGACAGTTGGAAAACAGTTGACACAAATCTGCAACTTCAACAATTAGTTCCATTTGGCTTCCAAGGAAATGATCCTTCTCCGTCTGTTTGTCTTTCCTCATCCTCCTTTTTCCTCTCCATTTGGCCCTTCCTCTCCTCTTCCTCTCTTCATCTCTCTTCATCTCTCTCAGATGCTGCTCAGGGCCAGAAGAGTTTATATTTAGATCTCTTCTCGTCCTCCTCCTTCTCTCCCTCTGTTTCTGTGTTTTGCCCCTGCAAAGACGGCTTCATTAGCCATAGACCTCAGCATGAAAACACACACACGCACACACGCACACACACACACACTGGGGTATGGAAGGGATAGATAGAGTTTGTTACATAAGAGCCTCTCTTATATAATTTGATGCATATTTGATGCTGAATGGTGCAGTGGCAATGCAGAAAGCTGAGAGGTGTGTGTGTGTTTATGTGTGTGTTAGTGTGTGTTAGTGTGTGTGTGTTTTGTGTGGGGGGGGACGAGGAAAGCCAGACTTTTATAGTTTGGCCTTTCCTTGCCCTCACTGAGCTGTTGCGTCACAGGGAAAGCTAAAGGTGAACGGGCAGTCAGAACTAGAAGAGCGTGTGTGTGTGTAAATACTGAAACTACCAAATACTGAAACACCTTCCTGATGCTGAGTTGTCATTTTGTTTTTTTTTATTCTCTCTAACTTGTGTGCTTCTCTTTTATCTCCATTTCCTCCTCAGTGGTCAATATCAATTTAATAACAGGAATCAGTGAAGGTAATGGCTTTTACCTGCTTTCACACTCAGGTTACTGTATGATAATGGAGCATGTGCAGTAAGAAGGACAGCAGACATTTCATTTTAGATATCAAAAACATTTAAAGAACTTCCTGCTGACTTATGAAGCTGAAGCTGCTTTAAGGACTGAAACACTGAAACACAGTTATATTGATATAAATCATTATTATGTTGTGTCCAATGGTATAACTATTTAACATGAAAGGTGTGGTATCTAATTTAAAGGCAGTACTCTGTGCAGCATACTGTTAATCTGGTATATAAACGTTAAAGGGGCACTGCAGAAAGTCAGTATTTCACTGCCATGATGTTCGCAGACTTACAAGAGATAAATTAAGAAACACATTTTCAAAATAAAAGCACTACAGCTGGGATTATCCTGACTTTTAGTCTCAAACATAGTTCAAGCCCCTTTACTTCTGGATTTCCCATAATGCAACATAAACACGAGGAGGCTTTTTGTCATTCCATGCAAAATAACCCAGATTACATGTAGTTTATTTTTTCACATTTTGTAAAGGTTCTTCTCTTCAGACATCGAGTTTGTTTTGATGCGGAAATGAACTTGTGTAAACTTGTGTGTGTAAAATTGGTCGAATGCCCCTTTTCACCTCTTTTTTTTTTAACCAACAAAAAGAATCCTCTTGTTTCATGCTGCCTTCAAGTCATGTCAGATGTCCGGTCCGATGGCAGAGAACACGTGAACAAACAACAAAGGGTACCTACAATTTAGAAAAAGAGATTTTTGAAGGATAATTTCTGTATTTATTTATTTATTTAAGTCCTTTTAAGAAAAGGCAGATTATGTGATATTTTAAATCTTTTGCGATTAGTTTAGTTTGATCTGTACAGTATCCAACAAATATTATCAGACTGAAGTATCAGTGTAGATTAGATGAAGTAGTCTGAATTTATCGACCTTTTTGGCTCTAGTGTCCTAGTGTTCAGAGCAGCGGTGGTGGTCTTGGCACTGTGAGGCGGCTGGTTCAATTCCCAGCCGGCCCCAGTCGAGCTGTGGTCAAGCTGGGCAGCTCCCAGGTGGGAATGTGTGAAATTTCCCCCTCAGAGAAATAAAGGCTGAAATAAAAAAGCTTTCCCACGCTGCCTTAATTTCCCGACATGCTCTAAGTTTTCCCGCTGCCGAATCCCAGTTCTGGTGGTAAACAACCTGTTTTGTTTTTGTCGGGAAGCGGAGGGTGACTCGTCAGCTCCTGACTCCTTTATTTGTTTGTTTTTTCCTTCTTTAATTTCCCGAGGGGGAAGTAAGTCATAGCGAGGTCGCATTCTGCCAAACAGGAACAGCTAAAATGGAAAAAAAAGCAAAATGGAGCTACTACAAAACACCTAACCTGCAAGAAGAATCCTGAAAATATCAGGACGACAGGTGAAGTCACGTTAGCAGAACCTGAGTATCTTGTTTTATGCACATCTAGTAGATTATAATTTGTTTTACCCAACCAACAGATTCAATTTAGAATCATATAAAACAGAGACAAACTGGAAATTGTGACTTGGTTAATAAATGACTGATCAGTTCTCAGTGTATTTTGTAGATCGGCCACTTCACTGATTGCTTTCAACTCTTCAGCCCATTCAATTTTGGACCAATATTAGTATAATTATTTTTACTTATGAGGGAATTATTGTGAAAATCTTGTGCTTTAATATGACATTGATGAGAACTGTCAGTTTATTACCAACATTAATATATCAGGGTGTCTATGAAGCAGATCTTTTTATAATATTGTATTTATACTCTTACATAACAGCACAATAATGAATAGTGAAAGGAAATCTAGTAAAACATGGTGGGAAATGTTACTATCATCTTCAAAAATGTACTGTATCAGTGCAAGAGAAAAGTTTGGTAACACTTTCCATGAAGAACACATCTGTAGTTTGTTATTTGTAGTGAATCATAATGTGTTCATAATGTTTTATGACTACATGAGTCCTTCCTGCAGTTTATTATTGTGGTGTGTGTCGGTGAGTAAAGGTAGCCACAATGTGTTGTACATTACTTACTGTTTTTCCAAGTGTTTTCTACTTTCGCTTCTCACTTGCTGCTAAATTTCCTGCTGTGGGACTAATAAAGGAATAGCTTATCCTAATCAGCCAATATCTAGTTTATAAGTAGTCAAGAGCTTCTATAAGAGCCTTGAACTTCATTATTAGTCACATCTATAATGTTTTATCACTTTTGTAATAGTGCATAAGAAAGTATTATTATTATTATTATTATTACACAATGAATAAATGTAGTCTTCATACTTCATTCTTACTAATCACCAAAGTTAACTGAAGATTTTTGTATTCCTTTACTCTTCCACTGTTAGTACAAACAACAAAAAATGGTGTGTGTGTGTGTGTGTGGCAATGCAGTTGACACACAGTTCAGACTCGTGTGAATCCGGCCATGTTCTGCCCCGACCGTCAGATACCATCTGACAGCCAGCTAGCCGCTATCTGAGCTAATTTCCTGCCGCCAACAGGAAGGCTGCCCTTCTGGTGACATTGGTGTAACGCTGGAATCCTTCCCACCCTCACCACCAACAACACCCCCTCCACCCCACCCCGTGTAGACGCTGCCAGATAATGAGGTTGCGTAACAGTTAAACTCTTCCCTGCGTTGTTAATATCGATTAGCCCGCTCCGGCTGACGTACAGCAGACACACACGGGGTGCTCAGTTGCCAGTCCATCAGCTGGCAGATCAATCAGGCCCTAATGAGATAAACGAGCTCACTAATTAGTTAACGAACCGCTGGCTGACTGACTGACACAGGCGCACACAGAGCCAGCCTGGCAGCCTCTCTTCCTGTCAGCTCAGGGGAAGGAGGGAGAGAGAGCAAGAGTTTCTTAACAAGATGCAGCTCAGCGCATCCAGTTTGATCTTTAAAAGCATCTTTTTGACAAACAAACACTTAACACACACACACACACTTAACTGAAAGTGGCACCATTGTGTTCCCAATTGTAGATTTTATCCGAGCTGGAGTTGTGACTTTAAATGTCTCCGGTTTGAAACATTATTTGGCAGTTACTCTTTTTTTTCTACCAGAATAAATTATAATTCAATTTCAAATCAAAGCATTTTTATTCGCTCTTAATGTGACTTTCTCTCGCTGTGTTAGGTCGTCCGTACTAGTGTCACTATTTCTTCGAGACAAACTTGACCAAACATGTCATTACTTTGGTGGTATTTAATTGTCGGAGTCCTCCTGAGTTAAAAGAAAAATCCTCTTACATTTCCACATCCCTTTCACAGGTACATGAAAAAACTCTTAAACACATGGTTGAATACACTCAAATCATCCTTAAAATAGATAAAAAGCTCTTTTCTGCTTACAATTTGCTGAAAAAAAGCATCGGGGAATTGCCACTGAACGTAATATCAGGGTAAGATTTTACTCAAATGAGAGAAATTAACTGGTAGTTTGAGTAATCGCTCCCAAATCTTATCCTTCCCTGGAGAGGCTTTTTTATTCAAAATGGTGTTTTTTTATGCCAATTTAACATCGCTGATATCAGTTTTGGTTATTTTTGCGCCACAGACGCCAGCAGTCTCTTGCAGAAACGACTCATTTCAATGTTCTGGGTTAAAGTGACCTGCAGATTCAGGGTTGGTTTGTCCTAGTCAGCTGTGTTTGACAGGTCTAACCCTGACACCGCCATTTATCATAGCCCCTGTGTGTGTGTGTGTGTGTGTGTGTGTAAAGTGTGTGTGCAAGCATACTTTGTTTGCATGTAACACTAAACTGGATACCCCTGATGTCTGTGAAAAGGACACATAGCTCGAGCGTCTGCTGGGGGACAGCCCCACATAATTTTAGCTTTGTGGGGCAAGCCTGGGCTGGACGACGCTCAGGGAGAGACTGACAGACAGGAATACAAACAGACAGACAGACAGATGGACGAATGGCTTTCATAAAGGCTTGTTAATACTGCACAATGTGAACATATCTTCACATTTGACACACATGATTTAAAAATATTTACCGTTTAAAGCAGAGTTGGATTCAGATTAATAAAAACTTCGTGAACAATAAAGAGACTGAAATTAATCTGTCATGAAAAAAAAACTAGAGTGGAAAAACAATGAAACAAATATGGCTCACTGTGAAAGTTGTTGAAAGACTTGGCTTCGTTCTTGCACCAGAGGCTCCAAATGTTTGCCTAATGTGGCCCATATACTGCTGAGCCAGAGCTGGCGAAGCTTCGGGACATTTAACGGCACTTTGGCCAACTTTGGCCAATGCCGTGCTTGGCAACCGAAATGTACCCGACGTGCCACGGTTGAACCAGAGAGGCAAAAAATGAGATGAACCTCTGAAGGTTATGTCCACTCTGGGCCACAAGCATCAGCTTAAAGTTACCAAACTTTGATTAAAAGTTGGCTGCAGTCGTGTACGGCTCCACGCCAAAACAGCGATTCCTTTATACAACAAAAATGCACAAATCATAAACTGTTTGCATGATAATAACAAAGGTCTGGTGGTATTTTATTTATTTATAAATGTTATTCTAGCAGGGGATTAATACTTATGTGGTGCTCTGGAAGAAAAATATCTTTTAATGGAAAAAAAAACTATTTCTAAAGTATGTTTCCAGGACTACACACAGGCATTTTGTTAGCATTAGTACAGCTCTCATGAGGCTTTGAAACAAAAACAAAATTCTTTCACCTTGATGAAAAATGGAGGTGGTGCACTATTTCAAATACCTTGTACAGCTATAGATGGACATTGTTCTTTCACTGTGGACAGGAAAACCACAGGAACGTCACAAAAAGCTAATTTTTTAGGACAGTTTTAGAAATATTACACTTGAACCAGCAAAAAACTTGCGATGAAGACTGACGTATGATAATAAGAAATATTTAGTTAATCTCACCCTTATTTGCTCCTCTGTATTTATTCACATGTGGATGCTGTTGTGGCAGCCTGTGACAGGTGTTACTTCTCTTGTTGCAGAGATGAAGTACGTGGGAGGCTTTGTGTTGATTTTCCCTAATTAAAGTTGAGGATAACCTTTGTGTTTTGAGGTTTGACTCGTTAACTTTAATGAACAGAAGTTTGGGGTAAACAGTGTTTTTTCTTTTTGTAGTCAGTAACGAAGTTTGTGGTAACCTTTAAGAGCTGACGTCAGCCGCTGTTGTCAGCTGTACCTGTGCGGCCGGCCACTGCTGTGAGTGTGTGTGTGTTAGAGAGAGAGGCTCTTTAATGAGGGTAAACTTGAGGGTTTGTGCTTAGTCTTCACTCGACCTGCTGGGAAGGTTGCATGGCGTACGAGTGTGTGTGCAAAAGCATGTGTGTGTGTGCGTGTGTTTGTGCTCGAATGCAACCCTTGTTATGAGCGGGAAGCCCCCTATACACACAGCAAGACTTCTATTAATGAACACAGCCTTTTCAAGTAAGTTGTGTGTGTGTGTGTGTGTGTGTGTGTGTGTGTGTGCACGCGCATTGTACAAATTGGGGCAACAGGTGCCAACATGAAACCCTGCGGAGTGACATGCGAAAGAGAGAGGGTGCGAAGTGATGGGAGAAGAAGAAAGTGAGGGTGAAGAGGAGAGAGAAAATATAAGAGAAAGAGATGGTTGGACAAAAGTATGTGGACGCTCCCAAAACAAATGACCCCCCATGTGAGATCTTTCTCTGAAATCAGGGGGATTAGTCTGCTGCTGTAACGGCATCCAACGAAGGACCAACACAGATTCTTGGTGAGCGTGTCTGGCTTACAGTTGGAGCGCCAGCTAATCCCAAAGGTTTTGGACGGAATGGAGGTCGAGGATCTGTGCAGACTAGTCGAGTTCCTCGTCGCCAAACTGGGAAGAAGAATTGCGCAGAGCGGAGCTTCGTCGTGGTGGAACAGGAAAGGGCCTTCCCCAAACTGTTGACACAAAGCTGGGAGCATGCCTATTGTCTAAAATGTCACTTGGCCTAGCCTGGAGCATGAAAAAAAAAAAGACAGCGGCGTCCACATACTTTTGGCTGCGTGGCATGGAAGAAGGGGGGGCTGACAAAAATGACAGACAGAGATGACTCAGAGATTAGCGGATGAGGGAGGAAGAGTGAGAAAGGCAGGGAAGCAGAGATAGACAAATAGACAGAGATAGTTTTCACTGCTGGAATTAGGGACAGCTGGCCTTGGAGTGTGTGTCTGTGTGTGTGTGTGTGTGTGTGTGTGTGTGTGTGTGTTATACACGGCTTGGTTGCGTGTAACACTCAACTGGGTCCCCCTGTGGCTTAGAGGCTAAAGTGGTCCCTCTCTCTTTCTCTCTTTCTTTCTCTCTCTCTCTCACTTCAGTTCAGTGAAGCTTTATCGGTGTGACGTTTGATAAAAGAACTCGCTAAAGCATGAAAACAGAGCGAAGTGCTCGGGGAGATGATTGGTATTCAATCAATAAATCAGTCAATAAAGTCCCAAAGTTCAACTCTTGGAAAATAGTTGGAATTTAAAATGCAATATTGTTCAGAAAAATGTCAAATGCAACATAAAGGATGTTATTTTATTGGCTTATTTCCCAGTAGAAATAATGCAAAGTTGTTGTTATTACATATGTAGTGGTGTCTGGTGTAAAAGCACCTTGTTTCAGGACCGCGCCGTGTTTCCCATGATGCTTTGCTGCAGGGAAACTCTGCTGTGGAAAAAAACAACCCTCGCATTTTCTCTGCTCCACTTCCAAAGCTACAGGCTGCTCTCTGTTGTCTATAGAGGTGTGTGTGTGTGTGTGTTACTGTGTGTGTGTGTGTGTATTATTTTATGGGAAAGCTCGCAGGCACCCGCAGTGGTGTGTGTGTGTGTGTCCATGCATTTTAAGTGTGTTAATGTGTGTGTGTAACTCTCCACATGTGGGCACTTGCAGGCATTCTCCGCTGTTTGCATGCTGGTGTGTGTGCATGTGTGTACATTAATGTGTGCATGAGTGCTTGCATATGCTTGTTAAGACAAAAAAAAACAAAAAAAAAACAGGAGAGGCGGGTGTAAGAGAGACCAGACGACTGCTGGCAGAGTAGATATAAGTTGCTGTGGTTACAGGTCTCATAAAGTGCTTGCCGCTCGCCTCACGCTGCTAGCTATCGTCGCTCTGGCAGCCCAGAATCACTGAAACAATGAAACGGTGACCTTTCAGATGATGAAGACCACATTTACACTCGCGTACGTGTGAATGCGTCCAAGCAGCATTCCAGGCGGATTAAAACCGATTCGTTCAAAGCACCTCTGGAGGAGCTTTGAGAGCCAGATGTTTGACAGGTGAAACTGCAGACACGGCAGCTGAGATGAAACAGAAATTAGCCTCCGTTTTGTCACACTTAAAAAGACATAAAGAGGACCCGAAAGACAAGCAAGACTTTTGTGTTAGCTAGTTTGTGCAGAAATCATTCTTCTCGGGGCATTTTTGCCATTAGCAAACAGCCTCAGGTGCACTGTGGTCTGGACTGGAGGAGGGCTGACCCCGATTTGCAAGATGGATTGTAATCACATTTATAAGGAGACAGAAACACTGACAGAGAGGCGTTTAAAGAAGGAGAGAGATGGAGAAAGATTCAAATAGAGGTAAGAAAAGGAAAGAATTTGGAAAAGCAAGACATCCTCTACCTTCTACTTTCAATGGTAGATAAAAAGAAATCGACGGAGTAAAATACACAAAGAAAGAAACAAGAAAAAGATGCTGAAACACGAGACCAAGACTGAGGGAGACAAAAATAAAACACTTTTTGGACGACAGAAAGTGAAACGTTGGAGAGACAAAGGCCGAGATGGAGCCCGGCTGGGGACGAGGATGAGACGCTCCTAGCCATATTTAATCATCAAATATTAATGTGGTAAAGATGGAATACAGGAAATTAATATTCCCCATTAACAAAGAAGAAGAGCGGGCGGGGGCTTGTAACGGCCAAAAGACAAACGGCCCTCCGTTCAGCGGTTAGATTACGGGGTCCAAACCACGTCACGCTCCACATCCTCCGTCTTAACCTGAACGTCCGTCGCTCTCAGCGTCCAGCTCTCTGTTATTACTATATTATTATTATCCTGTGAAAAATCATAATCCTCTGAGTTCCTCATTTTTTGTTTTTCCTGACTGTTGAGTTCCTGTTGCGTTTGCGTCTCAGCATGACCCTGAATTCATCTTTTAATGACGCAGGGGGGTCAGGACGCGACTTTTCCCGTCATTGTTTGAAAAGCAGAAGTTGCAATTCACTTGCCCAGGCTCATCCCCGAGGACTTGATCAAACTCTCTAATTTTCTCTTTGATGGATGTTTCCACAAGTTAGAGAAACAGCTGTCCACTCGCAGTTCTGTGGAGACGTCATCTTCCTCCATAGCTACCAGCTAAGTTACTCCACCCATTCAAAGTAAAGACAAAAACCTGCAACATAAATGGGACAAGTGTGGATGATATTTCCCCTTTAAGTTTGAGCACCTAACAAACTGAAAATATTGAGTATTTTGTGAGAATTTAGCAACATACTCTTTAACTCTTATGATGACTTCACATTATGTTTTACAATCGAGCAGCAAACTGAGAAAATATCGAACATTTAAGCCTCCTTGTTGTATTTTCCAGTTGGACATAATGAGGATTTATGTCTCAACAAACACACACGACATTACAACATGAGATACGGGGCGTGGGAGGCCTCACGGGAGCCGGTGGATGTTAACACCAATCACATCGCGTGGTTGAAAAACGCACCCATTAAACACTGTGAACGCCGTTTCTTTCTTCCTCCATCCCTCCCCTCCCTTTCTGCCTTTCTGTTCCTCCTCTCGCTCCATCCTTGTGGTGAGTGATCCTAACAAGGAGGATTATATATTTTCAGACTGAGAGCAATCCAGATATGATCAAGTATTTATGTAAGCCGCACTCGCACGGCTCAGATACATACAGAGCCCTCAACTCAACAGCTGTTTCATAACCAGCAGTCGCTACTCTGCCTATGTGTTATGTGTGTGTGTGTGTGTGTGTGTGTGGACGTTTACGAGTCTGTATGATAGCTTATAGTCATATAGACAATAAAGCGCTGAATTATAAATATCCAGTGAGAGAGCAGACTTCTATAAGGCCTCTTTAAAGGGCGCATTTGTGGTCTCTCACTTTCAAAACCATTGATTGTTTTCTAGTAAAATAAATAAAGGTTATAATTTAAGATAATTTAAAGGTGAAGACACTCTCCTATTTATAGATAGCAGGCAGTTCATAATTCATACATCTGTGTGTGTGTGTGTGTGTGTGTGCGGAAAATACATAATACATGGCATATACATCAGTGTTAAACCAGGTGCAGGCTGCAGAGTGCTGAGGTTGCAAACATACTGCATTGTGTGAAACGCACACACACATACACGGCGTAAGTACATACCAACGCTGACCTGGCCCTCTGTGCATGCATGAATACATGATTGACGTTGAGTTTTTGGAAGTGTGACAGCGACAGTGAGGTCAAAGTGCCGATTTCAGCTTTATCAGACGAGCGAGTGTTTACATCCTCCTTAGATGATGAACCGGGTATGGATTGTGGTTTTAGGGGATGAATTATAGTGAGCGGACGCTTTGTTTGGTGTCAGATTGATCGACAGCGAGCGTGTGAAGTCTGTGAGCTGCAGATTTCAGCAGACGCCCGGTATCCTCCCCGGTGACGCTCTGACAGCCTCACTTCCTGCTCGTTTCGCCTGCAGAAACTGAAACATGGACTGATCGTGTGATATGCGACCACTCGATCATTTTCAGGTTTGCTTGTCAGTTTGGTTGGTTGGTGGATCCGAAACGTTCACACCTTTTATGATCTCCAACCTTTGTGATTGAATGATTGTTGATTTATTCATGTGATTATTTATTGTTTATTATACATATTTTTCTGTTTGTGTGTTAAAAAATACAGTTTACAAGATGCATATGCATGCAGTACAAACACTAAACACACACGCATACAGTATATTTATATACAGTAGAAGTGGATGTGTGTGTGTGTGTGTGTGTGTGTGTGTGTGTGTGTATATGCGCGTCCTTGCAAAAGTGCTGTGCACGTGTTGGCCCAGTGTCGCTCCCCCAGCCAGGGGCCCCTCCATCTATTTCTGGCTCTGCGTCACGCCTGGGCTTTACTCCTGTGGCAAGAGGAGTGTTTCTCTAGGGCTCCCACTCTGCTATATACACACACACACACACATACACACACACACCTTCCGACAGACACACACACATGCCTGCCCAGTGAACGAGTGAGCACACTCAGATGTAAACACACAGAGTGACGGACGGACACTTTGGGGGAACGGATGGATGGATGGATGGATGGATGGATGGATGGGTTGGCTGCTGACGAACTGGACATAATGGGAGTTTAAACTTGAGTGCATGTGTGAGTGTGACACACAGATAGAGAGAGAGAAAAAGAGACAAAGTGTGTGTGTGAGAGGGGGTCAGCCGGTCGGTGTGTCTGTTACCGTGGCGATGGAAGGAGGGAGTGTGAACACAGAGGAATGCTTTTGGTGACAGAGAGGGAGAGCCGGTTAGAGCCAGGTTGGTTTACAGTCTATTCATTACAGGTCTATCTATCTATCTATCTATCTATCTATCTATCATCTATCTATCTATCTATCTATCTATCTATCTATCTATCTATCTATCTATCTATCTATCTATCTATCTATCTGTTTGTTTTATCTCTTTATATTTATGCATGGAGCTTGTCTTTTTTCTCTCTTTTCTTTGAGATGCTGTCTTTTTCTAAGTCTGTTATGGGGGTGCTTTCCTGTCTGTGTGTGTTTTCGTGTGTGTGTGTGTTGCAACCAAGCAGGGGGGATGTCCTCGTCCGCTGTTGTCGTGGCAATGCAGCAGCCGTGAATGACAGCGTGTGGCAATCGCGTGTGAGTGTTTCTGAGTGTGTGACAAGGGTAGCTGTGACATAAGCTTTAATCCTCGACTTAATCAGAAATTTGCCTTTCTCTCTCTTCGTCTGTCTCTCTCTGTTTTCTTACTTTTTATTTTTATCTATCTATCATCTCTATCTCTCTATCTATCTATCTATCTATCTATCTATCTATCTATCTATCTATCTATCTATCTATCTATCATCTATCTATCTATCTATCTATCTATCTATCTATCTATCTATCTGACACTCATCCTCTATCACCCTCTACTCTCTCCCAGGGTGCTGTTGTTAATGGACACACACACACACACACTGGACAGCTGACTGTCTCACACAGTGGTGTCAGTTCCCTCCATTAACTGAGGGGTGCCACCGCACACACACACACACACACACACATAAACACAAACACACAGGGTGTTGGTCGTCTTGAGCCTTGAGAACAGTGATTTACAAGGAAACTGGTTGGTGTGTGTGTGTGTGCAGTGTGTGTGTGTGTGTGTAAAATTGTGTGTGTACCTCACTGCTGGGACCTCCCTCTTACTGTATAACAACTTATCGTAGATTACACAACACACACGCAGAAATACACAACACAAACACGCAGTCATTTGTCTGTCAGAGCCTTGAGGTGCGATTACAGTGACCTTGAGAGTGATTTTCTTGTCGTCTTTTCCTCCCTCTCTTTTCTTTCATTGCACCACTTGTTCTTTTATTTGCATCTTTTTTTCTCTCGTTGTGCTCAATTCTTACTTTTTCATTCGTTCTCTGCTTTTTTTGTCTTCTCCTTTTTTTGTCTTTTTTTCTGACCTCCTCTTCACTTCTCTTGTAATTTCTTCCTTCTTTCCTCTCACCTCATCATCCTCTTTCATCTTTCATCTCAATTTTCTCCTCATGTTTTTCTTTCACTCCCCTTTTTCCTTTCTCATCCACTCCTCTCTGTTTGTTTCTCTCTGTCAACTGTGAGGAGCCTTTGGACGTACTTTTATTTTGAAACTTGATTAATATGCTCATTCACTTTGGTCTTTTACGTTAACATACATCTCATGATAGTTCAAGTCTGTTTGCTCCAGAAAAACACTGACAGTCAGAGAGACAGAAAGCAAGAGGACAGAGAGATGGAGAAAGACTCAAACAAAAACAGAGGCAGACAGGCAAGCTGACAGGTAAACAAATAGAAAAAGACAGACGGACAAAAAAAAACAAAAACAGACAGGAAGACAGGCAGAGAAATGGAGAAAGACAAACAGCTGTGAATGAAAAAAAAAACAGCAGGCAAATAGTGAGACTATAAAACAGTCAAACACTAGGACACACTGATATGTGACAGACAGTCAGACGCGCAGACAGACAATCAGTTCCTCCAGTCCTTCCAGAAAGGAGCGTAGGAAGTCCTGCCGCTCCGCCAAGTGTGTTAAACCATTTTTCCATTCACAAATTCTCAGACAGTGAAGTGTGCTGCTTCTGCCCTGGTATGTGCACGTGTGTGTGTGTTCGCTGTGCACGTGTGTGTGTGTGATGCTCTGGAGTCGGGTGAGTAGGCGATGTGTGTCTGAGGCCGCAGTTGATCGCTTTACTTTACTTCAGCGGATATATCGCTGCTCACTCAAATGGGATTTTATTTTTCTTTCAGCTCTGTCCTCCCACAAAGACGTTGTTGGTTTCATGTTTCAGCCAAAGAAAGAAAGAAATATGACTTTACATTAACAACTTTCCAAAGAACCATGAGTGTGTGTTTTTTTTCCCCCCTGCTTCCAGGTAAGTCCCTGTTCATTTGCGTACTGTATGAAAATCACCCTTGATCCACCACGGCAAACAAACGTCGCACACTGTCTGCTTTTATTTTGGCGAAGTCTGTCTGGCAGCTGTTTCTCAGGAAGAGTCCTCGGCTGCACAGGAAGTGGCGTGTTGACCGCTTTGAATAAACACTGGTTAGTGTGCAACTTAGCCGAAAGCAAAATGGATGAAAGTTTAGCCAGTTTTTGTCTTTTTGTGCAATTTTGTGGGCAATCAGATGCAACTGAAAGCGATTTTTCAAAATAAAAGAGGTCAATGAGAGTTTTAAGTTAGTTAAGTGAACTTTCCTTCTCGTCCAGCTCTGACCTATATTTCTGCTTCATCGTCACGTGTGTGTGTGTGTCAAGTAACTCAACCACAAAACTCATGTTACCAAACACAACCCAGCTTCCTCTTGAGGTTCCTTTCACACACACGCACACACACACACTTCCACAAACACACACACACACACTGAAGCAGGACAGGTGGCTGTATCACCTTGACGTCCAGTTTTACGACACACTCCACATTCATCTCTCTCTCTCTTGCTCTCTCTTTCACTCTCTCTCTCTCTGCAGGTATAAGCCCCTTATACCTTCTGTGCCGCAAACGCTGCCAGGACCACACACACACACACACACACACACTCTCAGCAGGTAGTGGCAGCATATCATAGCCTCTGGTCGCCTGGCAAACAGAGCTTAATGTTGGAGGGATGATAGGAGAGAAGGATGGGCAGATGGAGGCAGAAAGGGGAAAAAAAAGAGATAGTACAGAAGTGAGCATGGATGTGGGGATGAGATGATCGAAAGATGGAGAAAAAGATGGAGGGATGACGGGGAGATGCAGGCGTGGAATGAAAAAAGTAACGGAGGAGTGATGGGAGAAGTGGTGACGAGGAGAAGGGGTGATTTTGAAGCGACAGAAGGAGTTACAGAGGGAGAGAAGGTTTGATAAAGGGAGGATGAGAGGAGGTGAAAAGGGGGGAAAAGAGGGATGAAGGAAGGTGAGATGGAGGTAAAGTTGAATGAGAGGAGGTGGATGAATTGTTCCGTATTGTAGTCAAATATCTTCCTCTGTTTTTTCCACTTTTTCTCTTTTCATTTTTAATCCTTCAGTCGTCCTCTGTCTGTTCCTGTCGTCTTCTTTTCATAGCCTTTCCTCCTTTCTTGCCCTCACCTCACCTTTCCATTCATCTCTTCATCTGTCCCTTTTTTACTCGTCCTCCTCACCTTGTTTTCTTTTCCTCTTCCTCTTGTATGCTACCTTCTTCTCACCTTCCCTCTCTTCTGCTTTTCTTTTGTTTTCCTTCTCTCTTTTATGCATTCTTTCATTTCATTTTTTTTCTCTGTTGATGCCCATCGTCTGTCTTCCTCTCCTCTCTCCTTTCCAATCATTTTCTTCTTTCCCTCCATCCCTTTTTTTCCCCCACCATAATCCGAAACTCTATTACTCTATTACACTTTGCAGCGACATGTTCAAAAATGCACTCCCGACTTCTTAAGAAAGGCCGCGACTGCTTTTGCTCTCCGTCAAAAACGAAAGAAAAACGATAAAGAGGCTCTCGGTCGCTGCAAAGACATGGAAACTTAGCGGAGTTAACAGTTTTTCTCTCTCTCTCGCTCTCCTTCTTTTTTTCCCAGAGGTGTAAAAGTAAGTGTGTTTGTGTGTGTTTGGAGTGTGTGTGATCGAGGAAGAGGTAAAGAGTGTGTGTGTGTGTGTGTGTGTGTAGAGAGGTTGGAATGTGGAGCCTCGTAAGTCACCTCTGATTTTCCACTCCCGCTGGGACACATCCATCATTATCAGTTTTATATGAAAGTAGGAAATTCCTCTGTGGTCTGTGTGTGTGTGTGTGTGGTGTCTGGCTTTATAATGAGCAGCTTAACAGTGGAATAAAAAATACCCCCCCCCCCCTTTTCCTTCCCTCTACAGTGCAGCACCGCCATAAAACCCCCCCCAAAAAAAATCAATCTCACATTTTTTTAATTCGGTCCAGCTCATAAATTCAGCACTGAACTATGTCAATATTTAAATTAAACCTTTCTTGCCTCTTTTAATCACCCTTACTCTGTTTTGGTTTCACGTACTCGATTGATTGGTCGATTGAGAGGACCATATTGATGGTTTTGTAGCCAAAGTGTGTGTCAGTCTGGGAGCTCTCAGTGTCGGTTAATTGGCTCAGATTGAGAGGATTAAATGTTCATGAAGTGTTGATAGTTTTTCTGTGTAAATAGGTAGTTTAAGTTGATGGACTCCTGATTGTTGTTTGGTTAAATGTGAATGAAATACTTGTGTGTTTTGAGTACTTGTTGGTTAATTGGCTCTACAGTATGGCTGGTGTATTGGTCAATTAATTATTGATTGAATGGTTGATTAGTTGGATTTGGTGATGGTGACCTGCTGGGAAACTGAGGCCGTGTGATGATTGGATGAAGTTTGGGTAGGTTGGTTAGTTAGTTAGCTGTTATGAACATACAAGTGAATAAGCTTGTTGTTGGATGACCTGTTGAGGTGATTGACTTTTGTTTAGTTGTATGAATTCCTTAGATGGCTGTTTGTTTCATGGTTTGATTTGTTTGTTGACTCAACCTTTTAAACCCCGAATCCTTTGGGAGCTCGAATTTACTTTGGCTCGTCGGGATTCCTTGGACGAACGGTTTCAAAAAGCAACTACGAATATGGCCAGTTTGCCCAGATGTTGCAGATGTTTGCAGTTATCTAGTTGATATTTTTTTCAAAATGTTGGTCTACTGGCATTATTGGACATTAACAGCCTCGTTTTGTTGCTTGTAAACTTTGTCCGCTGTTCCTAAATCAAACCGTGTCCATCGATGATCACAGAAAATCCTGTAACATTTGCACGATATGTGTGTGAGTTGTTTAGCCTGTTGATAGGGTGATTGTTTTGAAAATGTCCAAAAAAAAAAAAGAAAGACGCTGCACTTTTGGATTTGCTCGCCGTATGGCAGACGGTTGCTCGGAGGTTGTTTGCGTGGTTGCCTGGTTGGTTGATTGTTTTAATATAATAAAAGTGGGACACAGCTGGAAAGAATAGGGTGATGAGAAGCAGGACCAAGGATACGAGCAGAAATACAAATAGTCGATGGCCTTAAGAGACGGGGTCACTATAGGAGAGGAAAAAAAACAAAACAGAGAGAATAGGGAAGGGATGAGAATAGACTCCAAATTTTTCCTCACCCGGAGGCCTTTTTTAAAAAAATTTTAATAACTTCCCAGTCTGCAGTGAGTGGAAAATCAACAGAGGAATATTCCGCGCCTCTTTGTTTCTCCTTTGCCCTCTTGTGTCTCATCTCCACCTTGATCTTTCCAGCTTCCAGTTTGGAAAGAAAGCAGGAAAAGACGTTAAAGAAAAAAGGGGATGGGGATTTGCGGAATCTAATCCCCTTGCTTTCACAAAGTCACGTGGATTTAAAGATAAGTTTAGGATCGACTCTTTTATTGGCTCGCGAACGCGGCGCGGACTAGGTGGGAAGAAGGAGACCGGAGCGTTTTTATCTGCCAGCCTACGGTGGTTAACAGACTCCAAAAATTCACTTGCTGCCCTTCCTCTTTTTGGCACCCGAACGTGCTACTTAGAGCAGAATCAAACTCCAAATGACGGCTGGTTACCTGCCAAAGCTGAGCCCGGTAGACAAGCCTACCGGTCGCAGCCACGAGTTGCCAGAGTTTGGTTGGTGGCTGGTGGTAATTTCCCACCCTGCAGCCATGTATTCCAGATGTTGAGGATTTGAATCCAACTTGTGACCTTGTTGCATGTCATCCCCTCTCTCTTTCTTTCTCTCTCTGCTTTCTGAGTTTTTCCTTTCCTTTTTTTTTTAAAGTTTCTTCATTCTTTCCACGCTCGCTGCACCGCTCAACAAACAGAAGTACTGTATTTAAAACTATTTGATTGTGATGAATGCATCGCCTCCTACATGTTCATAAGTTTCTAGATTGGACAGACTGGAAAAAAACCTCTGATGTGTGGAGTTCATATAGGAAATAAGAAAAACCCTTTCAAGTGAAGGTTTGGTGCAACTACACCACTGTTACAACCACACTCGCCTTAAGTTTTAAGTGTCTTTACTGTTCGAAGCGAGACGTTTTCCAGTAATCTTTTCAGTCCCGATCGCAGACAGGAAGAAGTTTTTTTTTTCGCTGATTTGAGCCTTTTCTTGCTGGTGACTATGAGTAAGAAGACACAGATGTTAAGGAGGGACACTTTGTCAACTTTCCCCGAAATACTCGTTTTTTTAAACGAGATGATTAAGAGTGAAGAGAAATGTGGTTGTTCTTATTTTTTTATGACTTTCATATTGTAAGTTAATGTTGGTGATATTATTAAATCCCATGAAAAGACCAAAACCAACGATGAACACATGCACCAATAAGTACAGCACATATTTCAAAGCCTGATATAGATTATTCTTCTGTGCCATAAGGCGCCATTTATGTCCAAAAAACAGTTAAAAACATGTCAACACACACTGTTTAATCCTTCATGCTTCCAAAAATACTCTCTAGATCAAATGTTAACTAATCTGCAGCTGAAAATAGTCTCCAACAAATGCACTGTTTCCTCCTAGTTGAGTAACATTTGTAAAAAACCACAGTGTGCAGATGTTTTAGGAAATTACTTCTTCTTTTTTTCAATAAAACTCTTTATCTCTTATCGCTCTTTAAAAGATTTACGACCTCAGTAGGGACCAACAGGCTCGGGGCCCAGGGCTGCCGACAGGAAGTTAGAAAGTATTCAGAAATAGTCTAACGCGTTGTCTTTTTACGGGACTTAGTGACATCAAGAACAATGCAGCCTCATCCTTTTAAATCGTGGGATTTATTTTGTGCTTCTCCGTGTGTTGATGCAACTTAACAAGTCCCTGATTTATGAAACATATTTTCTACGAGCTAAAAACAAACTGGTTTTTGTGATAATCTGGACAGAAGGATGTGGCGTAGCGATAAGAGAAGCAGCACAACGTTTCCCTCCCCATCAGTCGACGAGCTCTCTTGCTTCGTATTGTCTTTGAATTTCTTAAAATGCTTGAACCAGATTTTTCTCGCTGACTCTGACGAATGTCTTGAGTTCATTAAAGCTGCAAGTAAACAGGGAGGGGGTGAAGATCTCTCCTTAAAATATTACGTGCAAAACATGGGCAGTTTCCATAAAAGCAATAATTCATGGGTTTTCCCTTTAATGCCGGTGGTGTCACATAACTTACATCAGCTTCATTAGACTTCCATAAGAACGTTTACCTTCTCTCTAATGATCTTAACCTGATTAAATCCTCTGCATCTCAGCCCCTCTGCGACTGCCTCCATCCAGTTATCATATTTATGGTGATGCGATAACGATGATAAGCGGAAATGAGATAACAATTTTTCATGTTGTTTTCTGTGTCAAAGATCGACAGAAGGAAAGTAAAAAAAAAGGAGACGAGGAGGTGAATTTTCCTCGTGATGGCACCGGTGTCGTTTCCACATTCAGTCTGGAAAAATGAATGAATGTCACCCCCCCACTGCTGCAGTGGCTGTGGTATTGTAATCAATAACCCGACCTGATCGGTTTCATGTCAGTTCCATTGAGTCATGGAATCGCTCAGTGGACTCAGCATAACAGGATTATGGGTAAAACATGCAGAGGAGCTGCGTTGTAGATTAAGTGTGATCATGTTGTTAGAAAAAAATAAAAAATAAAAAAAAAGCCGGCGCAGCTTCATTTTCCTCTTTGGAAAAGCTCAGCGCAGACGATGGAAACACACACAAGTCAGCCACGCCATCATCTGTGTCTGTGTGTGTGTATGTGTGTGTGTCTGTGTGTGTGTCTGTGTGTTTTGACAGACATGAAACAGAAAAACAGTGTCATAGTTTTTCCCTGCCTTCGTCCTGGCAGAACGAAGAGAGAGGACGACTCGGAAAAATCTGATGTCAAAACAGCCATCCCACTGTGTGTGTGTGTGTGCAGTGCGGCACATGTGACTGTCCACTTCTTTCTCTGTCACTGTGTGTTTTGATGTTTTCCATCCATTACGTTGTCGGTATGGATGTTTGTGTGTGTGTTACTGGGCCTTTTCCGTCTGTGTGTGTGTGTGCATGTGTGTGTGTGTGTGTGTGTGTGTTGTGTATTTCCGTTCTCTGCCACATTTTAAACCATGTGGCTGAGAGACGACAAATCAGATGAATTGAAGGAACTTTCCTGTGTGAGATTTCTCTCCCTCCTTTATCGCTCATCTCTCTCTCTCTCCCTCCTTTATCGCTCATCTCTGACTCTCTCTTCCTCCATCTGCCTCTCTCTCTCTCTCTCTCCTCCCTCTTTTTCACCCCCCTCCTGATTTTTCTTGCTCTCCCCCTCTCTCTCTCTCTCTTCCTCTTTGCCTCCTCTCTTTTTGTCAATGCTCCTCCACTCTCCCTCCTCCCATTTCTCTTGCCTCCCCCCTTTCAGTTCTTTCTTTCTCCCCCCTCTTTACTCACTGTTCCGTCTCTTTCAGAAGTAGAAGTGTGTGTTTCTGTGTGTGTATTCGTGTGTGCAGGAGGGGGGGGTTTCTGCTTCACACCTCCGGTGACCACTTCCTCCGCCGCATCCTGTTTACTTCCTGTTGCGATATAGTGACCGGACTCCCTCAGAAATGCACATACACACTGAACACACACACACACACACACACACACACACAGGAACCTCTGATTAAATCCGCAAACATTCAAACACACCATAAAAACCTTGAATACACACAAACTACACACACAGCAGAGACACAAACACACACTCAAACACACGTTTAACTTCTTAACACACACTCAGCTGTAAAGACTGAAGTATCTGAGAGAGTATTTACATATTTTATGTATCCGCTTGTTAGAAACTCGTCTTTGAGGCTGCACAATGTTTTTCTTTGCTTGTTGAGTAAAATATTAAAAGTCAATACACTTTTTTTTTACGGCTGCTCTGTTTTATGAAAATATGAACTTTTTCCTGAGTTCAGCCTGAAGCCGATTTACGCACATTCACACTCATGATCCTCCTCTCGTGTGTTTTCTTACAGGATGGCCCCGTGAGGACACGTTTCTGTCGGGACTCCCGCCGAAACCGAACTGAGCATGTGCAGACCGGCAGGTAAGCCCTCCTGTCGCTACACCAACCAAGAGTCGAGACTTTTTCTCCTTTTTCGCAGGATGGTGGCGTGAGCTGCGTATGGCTGATTTTCTGCGGGTGTGATGAAGTATGTGAGCTTCATAAACACCACAGCGAAACAGAGCGCTGTGTTTGTTGGGGGAAGAACGCTCCAAAAAAGCTCATTTACCATCCACTCATCAAAGCTTTTACACACAAAGTTTGCATGTACGTGGTGATCCTCAACCTCTGGACAGTTGTTGCATCTCAAAACAACATAAATCCACTTCAGAGAAACGTTCCTCTGTGAAGATATTTAAGGTATTTCACAAACAGAGATGTTGCTATAGTGAAAAGGGGAACTATTTTACTTTCAACATCTATTTACAGTGAGATCAGAGGTGCAAGTTTTTGTTGTTCCAGCTTTAATTTGAGGGATTTTTGCATCAGATGAGCAGCGAGGAAACTATTTTAAACCATTTTATAGTGAAGACAGAAGTTAAGATAAAGGAAAAATCTTTAAGTGGTCATTGAGTGCTGAGTTGACTTTTAAAAAAGAGCTTCAAAGTTCATCCAGTTTGGATGTAAGTGACAGCGAGCGACAGGAAATGAGGGCAAACTGACGAGCAGCAGTTTAACCGCGGTACAGACCTGTATATTGCTCAGATCAGCGTCTTTCCTCTATTTTTACCATAAAACCTCAGCGCAGTGCTGGTTCGACTTCTCTGATGTCTGTTTAATTGATCGGCGGCGCATTGATGAGCTGGCCAAGCGATTTCCTGCAGTGTTTCTGATCTGATTCGACAGGTTCTTTTACTGCTTTATTTGGTCACGTATTATATTTATGAAACAGTTTGAGATCTGGTTTTACTCATTTTGCTTGTACTTCTGGCATTTTTTCTTCCCTTCAGAGCATTAACAGCTGATTTCTGATCAGTTTTGACTGGCTTCTTGACTTTTTTTTATTATTACAGATCATATTTTTGAACCAGCCATCCAAGTTTAGATGCTTTAATTTAAGTGGAAGTGGATTTAAATAGATGCTTGCAGAGCTGGTTATGCTGATATTTGGGGTATTTCTCTTTATTGTGGTTCGACTGGCGCTGTTTCCTGAGGCAAAATGAGGCGAATTCCTTGAATCTGAATAGTTACAACAGCAGACGAGGACCGAATTTCACTGTGACCACAACCAGAAATGGAACTAGGAGTCAGCTGCATACACACACAAACACACACACATTCCAGCGAGCTAAATTACCGTCAGTCAAAGTAGCTGGGATGATTTTGGTTTGACACAGACATTGTGGTTGGTGGACCACAAAAAAAAAAAAAAGGATGATAAAATGCGTTGAATGGATATGTTACCTGCCCTAACACGCTTACACACCACACACACACACTCTCACACACACTCTGTAATATAAACATTCCCCAGGGAAGGCAGTGCAGTGCAGTGTTATTACGAGCCAAAATCTGAAAAGATATCATGAGAAAACAAATCAGTACAAACACAAAATGTTGCAACGGTGAGATGTGTGTCATGCTCTTGGAGGAGGGGGGGGGTGATGATGTGATCACACACACACACACACACACACACAGAAATCACTGGCTTTCAGCAGCCTGCTGTGTGCCAAGGTTATGAAATAATTTGCGTGCACGCGCCTTTCAACACAATTCTTCTTTGCTTCTTTGTCTCCATTCAAGCCGAGACACGACTCGGGAAAGATAAAAATAGAACCTCGCTGACCTCTTATTCCCCCCCCCCTCCGTCTCTCTCTCTCTCTCATTGCCATCTTTACTCTCTCACTCCTTGTCTCTCTGTCTCCTGTCTGATATTGATGCAGCTGTCTTGCTCCAGTTGGGTAACCGGCTCGTGCTCCAGCGCAGGCCGAGGGGGTGTTCGGGGTCGCGGCTTCGAGGATTTTTTAACTCTCCCTGGTGGGAAATGTGGCTTTCATCAACACAATACGTTCTCACAAATAAACCAAACACACAGAAACATGGGAATCAAATGAAACAATAGAGAGTAGTTCGGTGATTCACCAGCGAAAAAAAAAAAGTGGCGCAAGAGTTTATTTGGTGCAGTTTTGTTGCAAATTTGTGGTCCAAAGCGCAGAATAAATGTGAACGTCAAACTGTTTGAACTGGCTCAAATTACGGGTCGCCGCAGTATTTGGATAGAGCTAAACAGCAGAATAATTCAGGGGTGAACGCACCCACGCTCGGTTTATTGACAGCGTGCGAGGATCCGGTTTCCCCTGACAACCTCCAGAGGTGGCAAGAGAGGCTGATATCGTCACGACTATAAATCCCGTTTGTTTTCGCAGCCCCGCGCAACGGCGCAAATGGAGCTGAAGTGGTCGCATGCAGGCCAAGCAAGGAAACGCACGCGAAGCAAACAGGTGGCAAACAGCTGGGATAGTAACTTTAAACCAGCTCCGGGTATTGAAAATATTAACTCATAAAAAAAACAAAACAGCAGATTGTTGCAGATGGAGAACAAGCGAGCGTCTGCTGTTAATTAGAGTTTGAGCAAACTTGTCAGCAATGACAACAACTGTGTAAAACTACTCTCTCCTGTACATGACGACTTTTCTGAGGCTAGGAAAAACAGCACGTGAGTTTCTTCAAGGAGGCAAAGTGCAAATTTGAGGTGGAGAGCTTTATAATTCCAGCGTGGAAACAGGAGAAACGTGTCAGCGGCAGGTTAAAAAATGAACATAATTAGATCGTGTCCAGAAATCAAGGACTGTAATAAATGCAGTCGACCTCTAAATTCAACCTTGAAGCACACGGAAAGGTGATGAATTAAAGGAAAAAACCTAAATAAATGAGGAGAGAAACATCACAAACAGGGCACACGGAGCCGATTTGATGATTATGACAATTATGTGAGTCTTGATGTATGTCATGGTCTGTACAGTCACCAGATCTCAACCCCACTGTACACCCATGTGAGACAGTGACAGCGCTATGCACCGCAGATCCGATTTCCTTTACAAAACATCCAATATATTAATGAGATATTGTACAGATGTCAGTACCACATAATGTGTTGACACTCTGAAAGGAGCCAAAGTCCATGAAAACAGTGTGATGAGGTGAAAGGGGTCGCTCGTATGAATCAACATAAAATTATCAGCTGAATTTGCAGCTCCCCTCCACTTTTTATGGAGCTTTATAGTGAGTTTCATCTCAGTATTAATCAGCTTTACCATTTTAGTAAAGTAGTAAGCAGATGTTTTTTTTTGCAAAAAAAGCTTTAAAAAGCCACCGTACACAACCTGCTCGACACCAAACAGCAGACAGAAAACACCTGGTGAACATAGTATTTAGCAGATAAAGAGACAGATATTTCCCTCAGGATTTGGTAGAGACCAAAAACAGAGCTAAAAGAGAGAAATATTGGATTTTGCTTTTGGATTTTTTGATAAATGTCAGTATTGTATGCAAACCTTATTGCATGTCTGAAGAACATCACACGGTTCAAGCTTTGTTTCCTGGTGTCTCAGTCAGTTTTTTTTTCCGCTGTGCATCAGCATCACATCATAACTCTGTTGTTGTTTTTTTCACCTGATTTCATTGTGGTAAATTAGCCGGTTCCTGAAATGCCCTCTGCACCGTTTCATTATGACGTATGGGGGAAACACGTGTCGCTGAACTGGTGAGACCGGTTCCTCGGCTGCTTCTTGAAGGAGACTGCAGACGGTGGTGGGATGTTTTAATCTGACTGTTTCTCTCCGTGAGGACTCATTGAATCAGCTGTAACCTCAGTGAGCGATAGCAGGTGATGAATTAAGAGCGAGGGTCAGTTCTGTACAGCGGCCTTGTTGTACCTGATTAACCTTTATCAGAAGTATAACAAAGTACTGTAATGATGCTTTCACACACACACACACACACTCGAGTATAGAAAGGGAAGTTGTGTAAGATGTCCAATAGTGATACCAGATGATGTAATTGACCAACTTCCTAATTCTGTGGTGAAGATGACGGAAATTTCTTATAGATTTCATGTAGGATGGACTCACCAGCCCCTAAAAAATTTTTTTTATGACTCATTGTCCCAAAGAACGATCCATTATTTCGCAGAAACGCGCAAAAAAGTTAATCAGGGAATCGGTGCAGTGTTTTGATTTAGCTCCCACTACTGCACACCGGTTAAATGACGGAGAAAATAAATGACTAAACAAACAAATCCAAAATAATGCTACGGGGTCACGATTCCCACATCGAGAACCTGGACTGCAGAGGTCCGCATGGTTTCCGCATTAACATGTAATAATAAGCTTTGTACCACTAATATCACTTTAGTTTGGGGGTTTGCACAACAGCAGAAAATTAAGTTTCTGAGCATATGTTTCACTTTTTCCATTAGGTAATGGACAAATCAGTCGATGCAGAAGGTATTTATTTTGCACAGCATGCAAAAACGTGAGTGTGTGCTTGTGTGTTTTTGTCTTTTGGGGAACTGATGTCAGCTTGGAGCCTTTTGTGGTCCTCGATGCTTCAAAGGGCTGTTTTAGGGCTCAGGCTTCGACTCATGCTCAGGCTAAGTCAAGGTTAGGTATGTAGTTGTGATGGTTAAGTTTAGGCGTGTCAATGAGGGTCCTCACAGATATAGAAGTAAAAATGTAGACATCTGCAAAAGCTTTTATTTTTGCTCAATTTGTGTGGTTTTATTTTGAAATGTGAGATTCTTTCAAAGTAGAGGACTTTAAAAATGAATTACCTTGACTCATTTCTATTTTATTTTTATTTTTTTTATGTTTGCTTTTGTCTCTGTTTCACCTCTGCGTCTCTCTCGCTCTCTTTCCTCTGCCTCCACTCAGTTGAATTCAAACATCCATCATTGGCACGACTGTCACTCCTGTGTTGCCAAAGCAATAAAATACATAACAATCTGGACCTTGTGTGTGTGTGTGTATGTGTGTATGTGTGTTGATGTATTTCCCATCAGTCTTGGTCATCCTTACCCAACCCTTTCCCAGAATCCACCACTGACTCACTTGAAACAAAGTGCGAGTCAGCTGTTTGACTTAAAAAACCTGCAAAGACAAAAGAAAACTGTCTAATTATTTTGAAGTGAACATGACGTTCTGTCGTGTACGTCACAGCTGGGCACACCTGTCGAGGTATTTGCAACCTGCAGGACCAGAAAAACTGTCTCTCTTTTTTTTTTTTTTTGCATGTACATTTGTGTGGAGACGCAGCTTAACGTTCCTCAATAAAAAAAAAAACCTTAATGGTTTGGTGAAGTTCCTGCCACATGTTAGAGGTTTGTGGAAGGTTAAAAAGAGGAGCTTCTCCGGGTTAAAGAAACGAAATAGACGCAGTGACGTAGAAACAGACTTGATGACACCTGTCACAGGAAGCAGCTGGCAGTTTCCCCTGACCATTACGTTTGGCGGCCGTGATGCTCGGTACAGAGAAACCACATCAGCTGCACATGCAGAAAATCCCGAACGGTTCCCGTGCGTTTCCCATGTGGAGCGCTCCACGTGTGACGGGGCTGGCGATCACATGGTTTCAATTCATGCTAATGATGATGACGGCGACGTATTGGGATGGGATGTGATTTAACCTGTGAGCCGGAATCACACAAGATGATTCGCCCGATCTCTTTTTTATGGTTTGTGGTTGTTGTCGACATGAGTCAGTGCAGTTTGATGAGTCTTATCCTGGTTTTTGAGTAGAGAAACCAGATTATTCACCTCCCTCTGTGCATAAATCTAATATTATTAGAGGTTCAGGGTTCAGGGGTCGTGGGGTCTGCAGCTGTCGTCCACTAATCACAGGTTTAGAGGTTCGATCCTCGGCTCCTCTGGTCCATATGTCAAAGTGTCCTTGGGCGAGACATTGAACATAAAAATTGCTCCCAATGGTCAGACTGTCACCCTGCAGGTTATGTGGATCGTCTGTATGGACACAGTGTGAGCTCAGTTTGGTCTCCAGCTGCTGAAGACACCTGTTAGATTTGATTTCTTCATCTTATCTTCAATTACAGAATAGCGGCAAACTGTATTTTATGTCATTCCACCATGTTTATTTTCATATTTCTGTTTTCTGACTACTAAACTGCCTCAGTCTTCAGACATCAGAAGCCTAAATAACACGCTTCATGTCAAAGTGTTCTGGATAAAAGCATATAGACTACTTTTTTTATAAAGGCGCAGATCAGTGTGACTTTTACAGATGTCATTGTTCTCTGCTGGACAAACTACAGTGTTGTGAAACTATTTCAAGACATCTTTGGCACAACGACTGCTCCTAAATAACTAATGACTGATATTTCATTTACTACTATTTAAATAGCTTTGACCCAGAGAGATATTAAAAGCAATCATTTCAATATAAAGACATTATAGCTGATGGTAAAAATGATCTCATTTAACAAATCAATGTGAAAAATATATTTTAAAAGTTAAAGATCGTTAGACATATACATTACAGATATACATTATGAAATTTGATATAGTCTTGTAATCGTTTAATAGCTTGAAGCCACAATTTGGTCATTAAAGGAATTTATTTTAAACCTGAAATATCCCCACTAGGATGCTTAAAAATTGATATTATTTTTGAAACAAATGTATTTGTATTCTTTTTATATTTCATTATTTTTTATTTTATTATTATTTTATTATTATTGTGTAACCTGTAAAAAAGAAGAAAAATAAAAAAGTGGAGCTGATGGTCAACGCCGTGGTTTTACTTTACCACTCACCACGTGTAAAACGTGGGGGTGACCATTCACAATCACCTACGCCCTGATGCTCTGACCTGGGACAGGGGGAGCCGGTCAAGGTCAGCTTTCCCAAGGCTGCATTTTGCACGCTGCTTTCCCAGAGGGGGAACTCTGGCGATGAGCGCCTTTGACTCGGTCCCATAAAGTGGCGGACACATCAGCTCAATCCAAATGATCTTTAGCACCTCTATTTATAAACTCTGATATCTCAACCAGTGACATCATCAGTGAGGTCACATGAGAGGCTGACAGCCTACAATAACATGCCAGCTGTGACATCATCAGTGAGGTCACAATCCAAGCAGAGAAATTTAAATATTGAACTGTGACATCATCAGTTCATTACATTGTTTGGGCGATATTTTGCACATTGCAGATTTCACAGTGTGAACTTTGATTTTTACACATTCCTGCACAGCTGCACACTTCATCTCATTTCATATAAAAAACATTCATATTGTACCAATTATCTCGATCTTTGTTTCATCATATATTTTCATAATTATGTTTGTGACTTCCAGCCCTTGCGTTTACCATGTAAGTTTTTTTTGGTGCTAAGTTGCTTTAACAGTGTAAAACAGACGTTTCAATCAGAGGCAGGCGAACACTGATGAACGTAACATACATCCTCATGTGTCCAGCATCTGTGTATGTGAGTCTGTGTGTGCGTGTTGCTTAATGGTCCCACACACACTTTGACGTTGTCACCGGGGTATGACGACTACAGGTGTCGAGAGCAGGCACCTCATCGCCATGGAGACAATCAGCCGTTCACGCTTCAGCTTCTCTGAAAGCGGGGGAGCTTATGCATCATGCTGTGTCATCTCACCCTCCTCACACACACACACACACACTGCACACTATAAACACAGGTGCTGCACACACGCGTTTCACGTGCATGCCGCATGAACACACACAAACGCTAATGACATGGATTTCACAGGATGTTATTTCAACCACACGTTCGAGTTAATCTGTCGAATGAGAAGGCGTTAACGTGGTGGCGACATGACAATGTTCTCCTGAGGGTTTTTTTTATTTGACTTAAGGCACATCCCCAGTCCACCCACACAGGTGTGCTCACATATTCATCCTATTAAACCTCCACCAATGTCCTCATGTAGCACACAAACATGCGCAGCAGCTTCTCTTCCCGACCTGACACTCATCCATTCTCCAGAATCAGAGTTTGGTTGACCATCTGAATTTCTGTAAACGCTTATTGTTCAATAAATCTTTTTCTGGCCGCCCATCTGGCTCCAATTTGCCTTTGGAAAGCCCAAAATGAGCTACTGACAGCTCCCAGGGTGATGGGGAAACCTATCCACCATCTGAAGCTGCATTTGGGTGTATTTTATATTGTTTTTAAAATTTAGCAGCATTTATCTAGTATATAAAATGTACATGGAAGTATTTTTTTGGCAATATTTGTAATATAGGGGCTGAATCTGGTCATATTTTCTTTAGTATTTGTGCTTTCTGTAAACTGAACTTGGCAGTATATTTATACTACTAGTAAGACGATGATGTAACGATGTAAATTTCCCCATTGTGGGACAAATAATAGGTCCCAAAGTTTCTTCTTTCTTCTTCTTCTTCTTCTAAGACAGTTGACATTATTTCTGAAAATGAGTATTGGTATCTAGATCTGAAACTTAGATTGGCAGTATGTTTTGCAGTATTTTTAATCTTAACCTGAGTATTTTCCATTCAAATGTACGCATGGAGCTGAATTAGGCAGTGTTTTCTCTAATATTTACAATCTGACGCTCAAGTGGACACTGTTTACATCCTATTTATCTCTTCTCCCACGTGACTTAAACGCAGCATTCCAGCACACCTCTCTTGACAAACTCTTTGGGGGACTCAAATACCCAGACTGCCACTGATGTGACGGGGTCAGGGTAAAGTAAACTAGCCGGGAGATTACATCAGATGGATTAGGTTTAGGAGCGAGCGAAGGATGAGAGAGGAAGAGTGTCATCCCTCCATCTGGTGTCAAGAGGTCATCATCAGACTCCACCCACGCTCGCTGCAACGTGTGTGTGTGTGTGTGTGTTTTTCACAGCATGTGTTTCCCATCTGGTTCCACCCAGTCCCTCAGCACTGAGTTCATGCTGACCTCCTTTCCTCGTCTTTCTTTCTTTCTCTCTTTAGCAAGTCCATCCCTCTCTCTCTCTCTCTCTCTCTCTCTCTCTCACTTCTCTCTCTCTCTCCTCTACTTACCCCAGAGTCTCTCGCCCGTCATCTCTCACACTCGCACACCAAGACGAGCTTGAGGTCAAGGTGTTGTGTTACGCCGATGAAAGTAAAGGAGGGAAGGTGTGTTTGTGTGCGTTTGACGCCATGATGTCATCACCCCAACTTTCCCCAGCTAGATGCCACACACATGCCGTCATCCCCCGTCTCTCTCCCTCTCTTTCTCTTTCATTTGTTGCCTGTCATTCTGCATCCTGCATGGCTAAAGATAACCATCAACATGTAATTTAATCTAATTATAAGCCTTAAACTGCCATTTGTCTTGCAGTGAAGGGTAAATTCATGAATGTTGGGGGGGAGTGAGATCATTTCATTTGTTTCCGTGCCGTGCCACTTGCGGCGTTAGATTCTTTGAAACATGCGCCAGTTTACACACACTCTGTTTCATTTTCTTAATACACATGAAGCAATCTGCCTGTATCATCCTTCTTTCATTTTTTTTAAGATCCTCACACTTGTTGCCAGAGAATTCTTGAAACAAGTGAACAGAATTGGAAACAAGTAGAATTACCTCACACTGTTGGCAGACAGGTTCTCGCTCGCCTGAAGGAAGAAACAGCGATTCAGGCCTCAGATCTGAACTAGATTGCAGTGCCGAGTCTTTGAGATTTGTTTTCTGAAAACGTCCCTGTTGCCCAGTGAGAACATTTCACTCTTTAATGCTGTGATACATCAGCACCAGGTGATACGAGGCTTCATGCTAACACAACGAGAGAGACAGGAGTGTGTCTTTAGAGGGGAAGTGAAAACTTTCTGCAGCTCCAACTCTGAACGTCTGCGTGTTAAGAGCAGCTGACTTCATCTGCTGTGTTATCCCAGTGTCCACTCTGGTTTAGTATGAGTAGTTTGTTAATATATTGTGAATTTTGCGTGTGCTTATTTGGTTAGATTTCAAATTACAGTAAATGGTCAGATTAACTAAGCTCATGTTTTGTTTACATCCTGTGTAATCACCTCACTACTTGTGTTGCTTATCCTGTCGAGGTCACTCCGCTGTTTTAAGTCTCTTGGGGCAAGATCACATCAAGTTCAAGTCTTGTTAAGAGTCTTTTTTGCCAACCATTATATGACATTTGAATTTTTTCCTGTCAAAGCTGTCCTCATAGTGCTCTTTCTGCAGAGCTGAAGGCACGTCTGAAGTCTGACAAAGTTTTAGGTCCTTGTTTTGGAGCCTTGAGTGCAGAAAATGTTCAAATACTAGTACATTCCTTTATAGTACCACGACCACGACTACACAAGAGAAGATGGACGCGCTTTCTTTGGACAAATTAACAAATCACAGCCGACCTTGCAGGCGGTACAACGTTAAGACTGTCCAATCACCCGACATCGCTTGTAGTTGACACCTCGTCTGTGTGACTCTGACAGGAGGCCATAATGAGTTTCCATCATGCAACGATTCATTTCAGGGCTGTATGTGATTCAAATTAGCAAAAAAATGCATTTCTTTTCATACAACATTGTTTGCAACAGGCTAACGATGATGAAATTAAGCATTATTTGTGATTTAGCAAGTACACATTGTTGTTACTGTGAGCTAACAGACAAAAGCTACCAAATGCTAATGTTATGAAACCACAGCAAAGTGACTTTGCCCTTAATGGCACTCAAGGTTAATTCAGACATTTGTCGCTGCTCGTTTGGGTCCAGCCGGCGGGTGACATCCACTTCTTTTGCAGCGAAGGAGGATAGAGGTGTGTTGTGACCCTTTGGGCTTTCCATATCTTTACAACATCCGAGGTCGGAAGTTGGAGCTTACGAGGAGCACTTGAAGGCAGCATCAGTCTTCTCATGTACTCCCTCAGTGTCTGCTGTCTCCCTGAGCACATCATTCTTCCCATTCAGCTTCCTGCCCTATAAATATTTGAGCAGGCCCATTAGGGAGTGAGGTAATCTTAACACACACACTCACGCACACACTCACGGAGGCTGCCATTAAGGCGTAGTAGTGCCTAATAGTCTTGTCGGAGCGTTAGACCCCGGAGCTAACGGGCTAATTAAGAGCGAAACAGGTTTAACGAGTTTAGACTGTTCATTAAGGCAGAAACTTGATTAATTAACAGTCGGGGGGGAGAGTTCGTTAACGAGTCCCGTGATTAATTAATACTACAGATGACAGAAAGTGTAACTTTAAATGGGGAAAAAGGTGAGGAATTATTACTACCACCGAAAGGAGGGGATGGAAGAGGAGAGAGAGAGAGAGAGAGAGAGAGAGAGAGAGAGAAAGGGGATTGAAAATACAGGAAGGTGAGTATAAGGAATAAAAACAGAAAGAGATAAACTGAAGCACAAAGAAAGAAAAAAACAAAAAAAGGAGAGGGAATTAAAAAGAGAAAGTGAAAACACGGAATGAAGGAGAAAAGGAGAAAGACAACCAGAATTGGGCGACAGACATCGAGAAAGAGAGCGAGGTGGTGGAGGTCAAAAAGACATCAAGACATTAGAACAAAGTCTGATTGTGGTGAGAAAAACAAAGGCTTAATACAACAACCTCTCTCTCTCTCTCTCTCTCTCACACACACACGCACACACACACACACACACACACACTTTTTGTTGAATGTCGTCTCTTTGTGTTCGGCGGTGCAGAGGCCGAGTCGTGTGATTGCTCCCCTCGCTGGACATCTGAGGTCGGAGGAATTCAACCTCGAGAGGTGACGCTCCAAAACACTCGACTGCAGGAAAAATCAATAAACTCCGAGGCATCAGCTGGAACTTACATTATAACATGAAACTTTACACATTTAGGTCATTTTTTGCATTTATTTTCCCAATTTTTCATCAATATGCAGGAGTTGTATTACAACAGATACATCACATATACAAACATATCAAACAATCAAACAAAGTGAGGGGTCCACCTCCATGTTTCCGTTGGGGAGGATGATGTTGAGAGGAAAAAGACGAGAGAGGAGAGGATGTGAGGTGATGTGAGAAGGAGGATGGGAAGGGGAACCTGGAGGAGATTCGGAAAAGGAGAACAGAAAGAAAGAAGGGAAGAGGAAACAGATTAAGAGGAGGAGGAGATGGAGAAGAAAAAAAAGGGAGGGAGGAGAAAGAAAGAGAGAGAGACAAAGGCAGAGAGGATCATGGGAGGAGTGCAGGCTGTGGAGGAGGAGCAGGTGCCGCTGACAGCGCCTTCATCTGTTCCTATGGTTTCCTCACCCAGTGTGTGTGTGTGTGTGTGTGTGTGTCCCTCACAGACAGAGAGAGAGAGACAAAACAGTAGTAAAGCCTGCAGGAGTAAACGGGAGCAGCGTCACATCGGGCGTAGCGTGTGTGTGTGTGTGTGTGTGTGTTGTAAGTTCACCCATATGTGAGTGGACGTCCGTTTGCATCACGTTAACTTTTAGCATTTGTTCATTTGTATTGTTTTGATATTATGACACAGAAAACTGTAGAATGAAAGCAGATTGATTCGTTCATTGAGAACTTCTTGTGTTTTCTCCTCCTAAAGTTTTCCAACATTAGTGGAGATTTCTGACAGTAAAAACAACATTTTGCAGTTTGAAGAAAAGCTTTTGACACCAGATTTACAGTATTTTATGATTTAGCAAAGCCACAGTCATAATATTTTATCTTTTATCCAGTTTTTATTTGACTTTATCCATGCGTGAGACACTTTGAATTGCACTAACCTCTGTGTTGGTAATGTTTGATTGGTCGATTATGTGCGACAACATTCATGTGTGTGATGCTCCAACAGGTGAAATCAGATGCTTTATCAGTCCTTGCAGCAGCTGCATCATGGGAAAGGAGTGTTTCGCCTCCTTTCTGATGTGATATCTGGAGGTGGACCTGTTGCTGATGCTGCGGTCAATCTGAAAGGGTCAAATCTGACTTTGTGGCTGCAGCAAGCCAGCTAAGCAGAAACATTAACAACTGGTGGACACTTTTGTCTGTCTGCATATATTTTACATCCCTTCAGTTACCTTGCAGCGCTGTGTTCACTGTATATACAACAAGCTCTCATATGTAAAAGACTAAATAAGTTGTTTGTCAGTGTTAACTTTCTTTCTTACTTTCTTTCTTCCTCCTCCTCCCCCAATTTTAAGGTCTTTAAAGGCCTTATTTGTGGAGATATGATAACACGAGAGAGAGAGATAGAGAGAGAGAGAGTAGCCATTAGTCACCACTGCTTATCAGAAAAACACGAGCTTGAACAAACAGCCTTGGCGTTTTTCAGGTTTTCTAAATGTAACTGGGTTTCGTAATGTTTAATATCCAGACGACAGCCTCTTCGTACTTAACCAGGCTGAGTGCAGGAGTTAATGGAGACCAGTGTCTGTGACTCTGCTGACCGTCTGCAGCAGCAGGAAGAATGAATCTTTAATCAGTTTGAGCTCTCGTTAAGTAAAACACGTATCGATGCCGTCTGAATGAATTGTTTTGTTTTCTGTTTCCTGGAAGCTGAAATGCACCTGACCTCTGCACATGATCCTCTCTCTCCCTCCCTCCCTCCCTCCCTCTCTTGTTGTTTCATCCACTGTAAGCCTTATTGTTCCTCCCAGCTCTCCATCTCTTCTACTCTTCCTCTCACCCAGTCTTCCCCAGTTTTTTCTCCTCTTTCTCTCTCCCTCCATCTGTCCTCTTCGGCACATATCAGAAACAAAAAAAACAAAAAAAATCATTGCAATCTGAGCGTAACGCTGCCGGGACGTCACCATATTGACAGTAAACATTCATCCGGTTTCCACGGAGACGAAGTGTTGGACCCCCCACAACAACACACACACACACACTGCCAACATGTTTGTGCTTGGGTGTAAAGTGTCATGTACCGACGGCGTGCAGGGTCTTGTCAGGAACACACACAATCCCAATATGCTGTAACTGTAGCTGTACACACACACACACACACACACTGGGGCGTGCATTGATTGGAGACTTAAGATTAGATAAGCCTTTCAGAAATGCTCTGCTAATGGACAGAGGTGAAATAAGACCATACCACATGTGGCCAAAAGTATGTGGACACCCCCTGTCTGCATATTTTGTGTACTTTAGGTCTGAGGTTTTTCTTTTTGAGCCCCTTAGTATTTTAGACGATGCGCTTATAACTGACCTCTCCTGTTTCAACACGACATCGCCCCCCCGCGCACAAAGCCAGTTTCCCACTATGGTGCCCTGACCTCGACCTTCTTTATCGCCCAGCATCAGTGCCGGACATCACTAATGCTCTTGTGTCTGAACGGCAGCAAATCCCCGCAGCCAGGTTTCAACATCTCACAGAAAGCTTTCCTAGAAAACTGGAGGGTGTTTCATCAGCAGATTAAAGACTTAGATTTAAGAATCATACGTGTATATGTGTGGGTGTCCACATACTTTTGGCCATGTCTTTTCTTTGTGCTTTACATGTCACGCCAATAAAGCAAATTGAAAGTAGGAAAAAATAAAAAAAAAACTGCAAGAGAGAGAGACAAAGGAAGAGAGATGCAAAGTAGAAAGCAGAAAGTGCAGCAGCAGGAAATGGAGCAGGAACTTTCATATGCAGGTGTACAGTACAAGTTACAGTAACACACACACACACACACACTGCACTGCATGCTGCACAAACAGGCAGCAATCTGATGTTTCTTCTTGTATATTTTTGGATTTTGAAACTGTGGCAACATTTGGGAAGGATTTCAGGCAAAAAAAAAAAAAAAATCGAGTGCTTCTTATTTGTCGTCTCTAGTTTTTCTCACTGAGCCATCTGCGCGCCTCCTGAGAGTTCAAGCTTTTTAATTCTATAAGATGTTAGTCATCCTGCCAAACACACACACACACACACACACTCAGACCACACACCTCCTACCTACCTGCTGCTCTGCGGATGGATGTGAGGGGACAGAGATTAGCTCTGAGCGTGGGTGGACAGTCAGTACTTTCTAGTGTGTGTGTGTGTGCATGTGTGTGTGTGTGTGAGTAACGGTGTTGGGGACAGTAGTCATTCAGCCACCCGCCCCCATTGTGTCAAGAATAAACTGTAGCACACACACACGCGCACACACGCACACATGCACACACCTTTTGCTGCTTATAAATAAAGAGCCGGGACGGACGGAGAGGAGACGAAATGAAACGGGTTTAGAAATTTGCCGTCATCCAAATGTTGGTATACATTGTGAGTCCTGGAACGATTTTCTACTGCGGCGGCCAATTTTTGCAGCTAACCCGCCGTCGTTCGGTCCTTCTGGAGTTGTATTCCTCTGTAAACATCAAGTTGACTGGCATAATAGGGAAGCTGGCAGCCGCCTCCTGAGCTGTAAGAGTGACAGCGACGGCTGCTGTTCTCTTATAAAACCTCAAATCGTTTTCTTTTCGCTTTCATCTTTTCATATCCACCCGGTACTTAGCAAGTTCAATAGCCAGTTTTCTTCACTACGTTTTAATTTAATTAATTCCTTTTTTTAGTTTGTTTTATTACTCAGCCGAGAAATTGTCACGTACATCGAAACCTCGCCAGACGAGAGTCACATTTAGCCCCCAAGAAGGGATCGTTCTCTCACCTTCTAAGGTGAAAAGAAAGTATTGGGAGCGGGAGAGTTTTGCATGTCGACACCGGTGCGGCGTAATCGCTTCAAGATTTATTTTATGTCGTGATGCCAGTGTGACACGTTACCTAGAAAGCTGGAAGCTCGCATCAGAAAAAGGCCTCATGACTCAGTTGATGCGCTGACAAAAACACAAAGTTCGATTCATTCACACATTTCTTCTCAGGCTTTTGTCGGATGTGAAGAAAGGCGACGGACGGGGTTTCGAATCACGTTGGTGAGCAAACACAGCGGACCAAACATAAGGTTTGATTTATCTGCAACACCCGACATCCTGCTGTAGGACTTTTTATTGGCATTTTTGTGCTTCTTTGTAAAGGACAATAGAGAGATAACACAAAGAGAGAGGAGGTCCTGGATTGCGATGTTAAAGGCTGTGTGGTTGGAGCCAACGTTTGGCTTGGTGTTCAAAGGCTTGTGTGAAGGATTTATGAGAGCATCTTAAATATAGTGACAGTTTGAAAAGTGGTCAGTGGTCCAGACTCAAAAAAACATCGTGAGTTGAGTGTTTTCATATCCACATTGTGCTAAGTCACCTGACACCGAAACAGAAACCACATGATGCTAAATGATCACATGCTTCAGCTCCTGATTTCCACAATCATGTGCGATTTTGTGTCACAAACATGTTTTAGATTTACACCTCAAATCTGCAGAATCTTCAACATCATGTGTAGTTTTTGGTGATTGCAGAAAAAAGAAATCTGAATCCATCACATGTATAGTATATGACTAAATCAGTGACTAAGTTGACTAAGTGAATCTTGACCATGAATGAATATTTAATATAACACCGAAAAAGACCACGAGTGAAAAGTTAATGTTCACAACAGGCTTCACAGGATTACATGTTTTTTTAAAGTTCAGCTACGAGCTCATGCTGTTTTGTTTTTTTCATATATATAATTGGCTTTCGTGAAATTCTTATTCTTTAGGTTTATATGGGCTTTATTACCCTCCATAATGGGCAGCTTCGAGTGCCCAGCAGCAAAAAAAACTGGTTATACTGGGCTTTTCTCTGTCAGCCGTCTCTCCATAAATATGGGTAAGAAAAAGCACTAATTGTATCCTGTTTGGTTTGTGAAGTCTGTAAGTGAAATTTTTGGTAATTATCCGCCCCACATAGTGTGAGTTCTGTTATTGGTGTTGTTGCGAGGCTCAGATCGCAGATTTCTGATGCAACGCTGTGAAAAATGGCCTCCAGGTCGACTCGGTTCCTGAGAGGAAAAGTCAGCGTTATAGTGCAGCTAAACCTGCCTGCAGGCATTGTTTTTTTTTAACGATGGGGAGGAGAGGAGAAGAAATGAAATGAGAAAAGTGCAGAAAATAAGGTGTGGGCTGGGAAAAACATGAATGAAAAGGAGAGACGAAAAAAAGGGAATGAAGATGCGTAAACAAGGAAAGGAAGAGAGGCAGGGAAGCAAGGAGAGGAGAGATTGAAGGGAAGAGAGGGGAGGCGAGCGGGGATGACAGAGAACAGCTTACATAATAAGCGTGAGCATCATGCCCGCACACACACACATACACACACAAACACACACACTGCTATACACAATACAGGAATAGTATTGTGCCCTGAATTTGACTCAAACTTTTTAAAGCGCTCTGCTGTGGGCTGGAAGCTCCCACACCGAGCGCTGCAGAGCGTCGATGCATCATTCATTCAAAAGACTCTCCAAAGGTTTGTTGCATAAAACGCACGACTTTCACGATGGCTATATTCGAGGTCGAACGCGCAAAGAAGGGCTCCTATAACGGGCGGCCGGAGCGCAGAGGTTTCACAGTTTGCGTCACAGACGGCTCTGCGGCCACAGCTGGAGGCAGGACGGCTAAATATAAATACATCATCCAGGAACGAGGAGAGATTGTTGTGGCGAGGCCGCGGGTCAGTGCAGAGATGTTTGGAGTGAAAACAAAACGTCTGATAAAGCGATGGCATTTCCTCCTCCTCTACTAGAACTCTGCACAGGAACACAAAGCCAGTCTTTATTCAGATCTTTAAAATCAGCTTACTGGAAAACTGTCTGCAGTTTGGAGACAATCCCAAAGGTTCAGAAAGAGGCAAAGATATCGATAAGAAAGGAGGAGGACCGGTTATAATACTGCTCCACTGCAGGGCACGAAAAACTTTTTCTTTTTTTCCTTTTTTTTTTTTTTTGGAGCTTGCAAATGAATCGTGGTTTAACTTTGTTGAAAGGGCACTCCAGGAGTCCGGTGTTGCATTTCCATAAAGTCGAGGGGACGTCAAGAGCTTCGTGCAGCAGCGGCACAGGCCAAGATCAAGCTCACATTTCCCATAATGCAGCTTAATAGCATCTCTTCATTAGAGCCTCCCTGTCTGGTAGCTGGCTGCGTCTTTCTCTAAAACAACACAAGCAGAAGTAGGACTGTTCGTGTGATTTTGGCAGATCGCCCCCTTTAAAATCAGTGCAGCGACTCAGAATGTGAATGAACTCTGGGAAGGTGTTTTACCTTACAGAAAGACAAATTAGAAAAACCCTCAATGAGCGGTTGTACTGAGCCACAGAAACTGGAGGTTAGCCAGAAAGAAAAAAACACTTTTTTTCCAGGTTGAGCTGCAGATTTCCAACAACCAGCAGAATATCTCGGGGGAGAGAAGACAACCCTTAAGTTCTTTAAGGAACTTAAAGCTGCTAATTGGTTGTTCTTGGACACCAGGAGAACCTCCGACAAACTATAAAACCTTCCAGTGTGCAGAGCATCGCAAAAAAATAACAACAAAACAAGAGCGTCCATCCACAACACTCTTCGTCTACCCCTTCCTCTGTCCATCTTGCTTCCTGGTGTATTTTGCAAACTGTTGTGGAAAATGTAATGAAGCTACACGCACGCACACACACGCACATACACACACACACACAGGGATAACTCAGTAATAGTTTCAAGGCTGGCCCAACAGCCCTGTGGAAAATATGACTGCCTTCTCTTTTCCACTGGCAATTTACACCAACAGGACGCCTGTTTTTCCCTTCCTCACCTCTTCAGCCCCCTCCTCTCTCTCTCTCTCTCTCTCTCTCTCTCTCTCTCTCTCCATCTCTCTCCATCTCTTTCTTCATCTCTTCTTGCTTTCCCTGTTAAATGGAAACATGTTGGTCAAACAGCCACAGCTGTGGAAGAACCACTGTTTCGGAAAAAAGAAAACTCTGTAGGTATGGTGTATGTACTGTGTGTGTGTGTGCCAGGAGACAGAACAAGGAACATGGAATTCTTTAACAGTCTGAAATGGTGCTGTGTCACATTATGTTTCCCATGTTAACCACAGTGTGTATGTGTGTGTGTGTGCCTCTTCAGGGCAGCTGCAGTACAGTAAATCCACTTTTTTGTGCAAAATATTGAAAGGAATAAATAAAGAAAAAGAAACAACACATGCAGTAAAGAGTCGTCACCAGAGGGTCCTTTTAGCTTTTGAACTTTTGCTAAGTTGTCATGAAAGTGTAGATGTTCACAGTTTTTTTCACACACTGAGCACTTCTTGTCTGTGTTGGCTTAAAAATTGAAAATGAAAGTTGTCAGTCGGTCAGTTCAGAAGTTGTGTAGGAGTCATATCTGCAGAGGAAGACCCTTTAATAAGACTGAAAGCTGCTATGTTGACAGGGTGGTTTTGGAAACTACTGATTAAATACTAATTAACTACTGTTTGTTTTTGTTGCAGATAATTAATAATTAGGCTCAAATTAAACCCAGAAAAAGCTAAAAATCACCTGCACCTGCACCCTGATGGCTGATATGGTGAATTCAACATGATTTTTTCATTTCACACTTTTATAACCAACGCCCGACTTTGCTCTGCTTTCAAGCTGTTATTAACGGAAACCAACACTTCCTTTTAGAGGTTTCACAATAAAAGTTTTCCAGGGGAGGCTCGGGAGTATCCCCGATAAGAGTTTTTATGTGAAACAGATGGAGGAGGTGTCGACTTTTCATTTAACAGAAGGAACTGTAGATCAGCAAACGGGCGATTCAAATTAGAGAAGGAGGCCTCCGTCTGAGACATGAACAACCTTTTTGTTGTACAGTAGTAGAACGAGTTTGCACATTTGTATCAGATGATTGAACAAAACAAACATTCTTCACAATAAAGTCAACGTGAGAATCAAAGAAACCACAACTCAGGGGTTATTAGATGTGACGCTGGAGGTACTTTTCCGGGACTATTACAGTAGAAGCCCTCTTCGTGTTTGAGAAGCTGAAACCACACACACACACACACACACACTCAACATATACGTCAGTTGTGTACATTGGACTGCGCTGAAACAGACCAGAGAGTGACCTCACCTCTGAGGACTTTAGGACTGGATACACACACATAATTACACATGTGCAAATACAGCAGTCAATGACATATCTCTCTGTCTCTCTCTCACACACACACATATTTGGGATTATATCCAATCATTCTTCGGTGGTTTTGGTCTGTGACTTGAAGATTTTTGTCTTTTATGGTACATTTCTGTATTTACTCCCGCCAGCCAGTCTGGAAAGTTAAAAAAAAAAAAAAAACAACAAAGAAATAAACAAAGACCCTCACCCTGTGTTTACTCTCCGTCTTAAAACCCTGCAGGCTTTTTCTTTGAGTTCATCTGAGAGTTACAAACATTTCCGAAAAACCATATTTCTTCCTTTATCTGATTTTCGCTTGTTTTTCTCGGTACGTTTTTTTTATTGACCAATTAAACTGCGCCTCCTCCCTCCATTGTGGACGATTCGCTGGTTTAGTTCAGGCGGTTTGAGTCGGTCAGCATTTTCTTCTTCTCCGTTTCTCCAGATTTCTTGAAAAAAAAAAAAAAACACACATTACAACCCAAAGATTACCTATGGAAGCCCGCGATGGGGACAGTATTTGCATCTGTGCGTGAAAAGAAGCCAACAAGTGAAACATGAAGCTGTGGGAATGTAAAACACGGCACTACCATTTGTCAGCTGCAGGGTACAACCATTCATTTCTAATGTTCACTTTATTTTATCAGCTTTATGTAATTTGTGTGCCATAATTTCTGGTTTGGCACATTATAATATTAATTTAAGACTTTATTTAAACTCTGTTGTGCAGATTATCTTTTTACACATCCCAGAAGTCACTGGAGAGGAATTTCAGGATGCAAACATCATTTGGAGATACATTTCTACTCTAAAAACTTGTGTATGTTGGTGAAATTCAAAACAGAAAAAAAAGTGTGAATGTGAAGTGATATATCATAAAGTTTGATTCCTTCGCCATCACACAGCAGCGTTAAGTTTGGAGTATTTCCGTTGTGTAACTGAGGCTTTTGTAACAGCAATTCAGCAGCAGCAGCACTGTAACCTTGGCACACCAAGAACTTCCTCCTCCCACACACACACTCACACACGCACACACACACACACACACACCCTCATCCTGTCTCAGCAAAGCGGCCTGCGCTGCCGCCTCCCACACACATACTCTATTCAGGGCACACACACACATATATATTTTTTTCTGACAGAAATATCCAGTAGCATAATGGACTTCCTACCTGCTGCAAATCACTGTCTACTAGCTGTCTGCTCAAGTGTGTGTGTGTGTTATGTGTGTTTGTGTGTGCTGAGTTCAGATTAAGTTCATTTGATTCATCTCCCTCACGCTGTCTTAAATTTAATTTCAGTCATTTCTGGAGAGCCTCTTCTCTTCTCTTCTCTCTGTCATTTATGCCTCCTTGTTCTTCAGTCCCGTTTTTTTTTTTTTTTCCCACCTCCAGATCTGCAGCGAGGCCTCAGCTTAACAAATGATTGACAGCACTAAATTAAAACAAAACATGGGTGCTCCGGCATGAACAGTAGGCGATTTAATCTCCCTTGGCTGACAAAGGAATGATGCTTTTTTACAGCGAGCACCGACTCCAGAGACGTGAAATAATGAGTTTTTAGGTGATGGTATTTTTGTTTCAGAAATGGATCTATTTCTAGTTCTGCCTCCGCGGCCAATCACGAGTCCCTCCTTGGACGTTTCAAGTTGAACTCAGACCTCAAACACTGCACCGTGAAAAGAGACGCCCGCTCATGACGCGTCTTATTGGCCGATTTATTTGTTTATGTTTGTTTAGTGCTGAAAAATTCCTCTGTGCATCAACACGTGGTGCTGGAAGCTCAGCGAGGAAGTGACTACTGATGGGCGAGCTAACGTGTGAGCGCTAAGCCCGCTAAAGTAGCTTGCAAACTAGTTGATGTAATTTTGTCGGGGCTGACTTCAGACCATGCAGCCTGTCGGTTGTGGAGCATCTTGTATATGTGACATATCTGTGTGTCTCTAGGTGTCAGCTTCCCCACAGGTTAACACTTCCAACACAAATACGTGGTCAAAATCGGACACTAATCGTGCCGATTTCATTTAAATGAACAGTCAAAGATTTCGCTGTTCTAAATGCTGCTGTGATCGGGCTCTTGCTGTAGTTTTGCTTTTAGCTTGGTGAAAACGTTGCATCTTTTCCCAGAAAGAACCTGCAAAAGATAACCACTGTGCAAAACATCTTTCTGGTCAAAGTGCTTCACCCAAAAAAAACCTCTAACTGTGATATCTGCCTCTCAAGGACTCTCTCAAGACAGTAATGTTGAATGTTTTTTTTTTCAAAACATTGTTATTTCATTATCTCAGAAAAACATTTTGCACCCAAATGTCTCTTTATCTGATACAGAGGAATTAAAAGCGGGAGAGAAACAGTGCTGCAAGTCCTTGGGGGGGCAGAAGGAGATTCAGTGTTGTATTCAGCAAGATAACAATGTGGACTGATTATATAAAAGAGTATTAACTCTTTCATTCTAAATCTTTTCATTTATTTGAAGGCATAAATTGGCACAAAGTTGTCACCAGACAGAAAGTATTTATAAATTACAACATTTTGATCATTTCATTGTTGATTGTTAATATTATTCCTACTTTTTTAAGCATTTTTTTTCATATAATTTTAGGAATACCCCTATTATAGATAACTGGCCAAATTTTAACGTTGGTCCTTCGGAGAGAATAAATCTCCTTCAACGAGCGTCTTTCCACCGCTGCTGGTTTTTTGCACCCACAAGTGCAGAAAATAGACCAGAATTCAATGCAGCTCCAGTAAAAGACGGGACGGGTTACGAGAAAGTCTCACTTTATTTCAGCTGGAAAAAGCTCTCCATCCACCTACACATGTAACCCAGAGGTGACGGCAAAGAGCTCAGGCACTTTTTTTTTTCTTTGGAGTGTGTCAAAAAGCTCTCTGGGAAATGTAGGAAGTGGGCAACAGAAATAAAAGTAGAGAAGACAAACAGGTGGAGAAGTCGTATAAATTGTGAGATGTAAACAGAGAATCGTGTAGTTTGATTCCTCCTGAACGTGATGAGCATCGAGTCAGAGTCGTTCCTAAATTTGGGAAGCTGGATCAGTTGTTAAATCCACGTGTGTTCCCCTCCTGCTAAAATCTTCTTCACGCTTATAAAGTTGCACACACGTCCTGCTGGGAGCTTCCTGGTTAAACCGCAGCCCCCCGCTGACGGCCCTTCACCAGAGCAGCTTGAGCTCAAGTGCCTTGCTCAAGGGAGCTGACGGGCGGCCATGTTTCCAATTCAGAGCGATCCTTTTGCAAACAGCATACTTCACACATGACTTTTTAATTATCAGCACAAAAGTGGTATAAAACTGTTACCTGGCCTGATGTAAGAAAGCAGGTATTGTAATATAACTGCTGAGCAAGTGTATTTTTATTTATAAAACTACTGGTGGGGGGTGAAATTGGCTCTAAATTTTATTTGGACTGGCACCGAGAAGGTCTTAAAATGTTTTAAATTTAACTTCGCAGCGCGACCTGCAGTCGGCCCGCTTGCGGTTCGCACACATACTGTTTTTGTTTTCACTCAGAAACTAAAAGGGATGCTTCCTCTCAGACGTTTCTTCACGTTTTGCACAGATTATTATAATCCTGTCAAACCGCAGTGCTGTTTCACTTCAGAGCTCATTGTGAGTTCTGGTTCAATCGAACCAAAGTTAAAAGTGTTTTCTTGTTGAGTTTCATTCGTTGTTGCTGTTGAGTTTAAGTGTTTTTAACTCAATGAACACATGTATGAATGAATGATGAGACATATTACATTTTTTCAGAAATTCAGCTATTAAATTATTTTGCTTGGCCCAGACAATTTGAAACCAAAAAATATTGACATTTTTTTCATTCGCTGTGAGCATTTTAAACATCATCGCTCTTTGCTGTTTTTGCGATTTGTATGAATAAAGTTTTGTTTAGATTGTGGTTTAACCAAATAAACTGTGGCCAAAGTTTAGTGAGGGTGAAGGAGCTTGGTTAGAAAAAGATCTCAGTTAAGGTTTGAATAAAAACTGTTTTCAGGTGAGTGACAGGAGTTCTAATCTCCTGCACGAAAAGTCAGACGAGCTACACGCTAATCCTCAAACCTCGTAACGTAACAGACACACTTCTACTTCCTGCATTCACACCAAACGTTGGCGCTGGATTTCAATCACGTGGCAGGAATAATCCAACGTGAATAATACTTAAGCAGAGTGGCTCTTTTTATGGCGAGCGTGAAGTCAGGCTGAAGAATGGAGTGAGAGCCGAACGGTCTAATTATTATCAGGCTTAACCGTTTAATGAATTAGCATTAACTTACATCCACAGTTGGAGGACAGTTGAAATGCCCGGTATTCGTGCCAGCAGATGGACCAATTCCCAGTGCACATTCATTCAAAGACACACACACACACACACACACACACACACTCTTCAGTCCAGCTTATTGTTCCCTTTAACTTCTGTCTCCAGGTAAAACAAAGGTGGTGTTTTAATGGAGGTGTGTGTGGTTTCGGTCCAGTTGGGGCCAAACAGAGCGGAGCCAAAAAACAAACACAATGCCAGCTGCCCTCGCCCTCGCCCCTCTCTCTCTCTCTCTCTCTCTCTCTCTCTCTCTGGCTGTACAAAGTGGTTAATCACTGAATGGAAACCATTAGTAACATGTTTAAATAATTTACGCAGCGTCTGACCACCCAAAGTACCAGAACACTTCGCCTACCACTCAGAAATACGAACCCGGCCTTTGTGTGTGTGTGAGTGTGTGTCTAATCCGTGAATACATTGGTATTTGTTATATGTGCACCTGTGTGTGTGTGTGTGTGTGTGTATGTGTGTGTGTGTGTGTACAGTAACCAGATATCAGCTGGCATGACTCTCATCCTCACTGGCTACATCCCATTTCGACACACCTTTACCTCACCTGAGTCCTTAGTCTTCGCTGTAAATCTGCACTCTTTGCACTCGTGTCCTTGTTCCCTCATTTGTATCCTTGTTCCCTTCCTTTTGTCCTTCCTGTTGTTTGTCTCCTCTCCTGTGAATCGTTAAGGATCTCGTTGTGCCCTTGTCTCTTCATTTGTCTACTTCTTTCTCACCCTCTCCAGCATCCTTTTCCCCCCTTACATGTGTCCTTTGTCCTCACTCTGTTGCATCTTTGTTCCCTCATTTAGATCCTTCCTCTTTTGTCTGCATCTTTTTCTTTTCACCTCATCATCACTTATGCTTTTGTTGCACTTGTTCATCACCTTTATCCTCATTTCCATTCCCTCTGCTTCCTCCTTTGCCTCTCTTGTTCCTGTAACTTAATTCCCCATATACATCCTTTTTTTTTCTTCCGTCCACTGTTTCCCCGCATGCTTATTCCCTCAGTGCATTATTGTTTCCGTCTCTGCTTCATCTGTGTCCTCGGCTCTATTCCCCGATGCCTCCATCCACTTTACTGCATACTTGTCTCCTTATTTGTGTCCTCATTTCTTCTCCTGTACAGTATCTGTTCTGCTTCCTCGTCTCCCTCTTTGGCTTTATTTATTTTTTCATCCCCTTGTTTCCTGTCTTGTATGCCTGCATCCTACAGTATCGACTATGAACCATCCCACGCAGTGTGTGCATTGTTTATTTGTGTTCTGCTCCTGGTCTTTATGATTGTGCTGCATATGCAAAAGGGTGACAGACAGGGCAGGACAAACACGTACACCCACAGACGGACAAAGATACTTTCTCTCTGTTTTTTGTGTCGCAGGAATTCGAACCATTCCAGTTGGTATGCGGCACCCTGCCGGGCCAATTTAAGAATAACTAGCCACCACACACACATACACACACACACAGGGAAATACACACAGAAATACACACAGACAAACACACACCGTTATACCAGAACCCAGCTCTGTCCCAGTCTGGGTCTTTCAATGAAAGTAAATGAGAGGCTTATCTACTGCATATCTGAATAAGACACTGTAGGAGAGGGATTATTGGTGTGTGTGTGTGTGTGTGTGTGTGTGTGTGTGTCAGCCAGTGAGCGGTGAATGCATCTCAATCCTGATCTGAAACACTCAAACACACACGCTCTGATAATGATACAAGGAGGGAAGGGGATTTGCGCAAATGTTGATTTATTATCGTGTCGTTTTGGCAACATTATTCCCGACTGTCGTTCCAGTGAAGCCGAATGAAATGAAGTGACAGAGAGAGAGAGAGAAAGAGAGGAAGGGAGGGAGGGAGCCTTCGGCCCTCAGGATTGAACAGCCTCCCACACATTTCATAGAGCACCACACACACACACACACACACACAGCCTTCTGTTCTCGCTGCACGGTCGATGCCCACACAGTATTCATACCTCCGGGGTCGGGAATGTGTGTGTGTCCGTACGAGGGTACTTGTGCGTACCTGCGCTCACCTCAGTTCTCCTGAAAAGATCATTGTGCATCAACTCGTTTACAAGCTTCCACTGGACGTCTGCGTCGTCGAGCACGAGAGGCCCGACGTGAACACAGAGACGAGACGCAGGCCAGGCGTCTTTCTGAAATATCCTACGAACTATGGAGGGACAGTTCAGCATCGGACCAACCACACAAAATCTTTTTTAATACTCATCAATGTATTTGCAGCACTGACTTTAATCAGATAGTTACCGATTTAAAGACATTTTTGCCAATTTCTGACGTTACTGTATCCGAGCAAAGTGTTTGTACAGCTGCTTGTGCTTTGACAGAGAATTGTGGCTTCTTTTGTTCAATAAAAAAAGAGCATTTTGGAGAAAATCATGTTTCTCAAAGTAAAGTTTACACTCACCTCTGCTGTAAATAGGCACAGCTTTGGTTTTTGTTTTGTAGAGCTACCGTCTTATTGTTGTTTAATCACATTTATGCACAGTAATAACTTCTTTCATTAACTCTGAAAGTTACATCCAGTTAATTTCTGTTTTGCTTTGTGTCTTTACTGAATAGGAGACTACTGCCATTCAACAGCTGTGTCTCTTTATTTTTGTGACAGAAAGCATCTAGTTGTGCTACTTCACCTGACAAAGAGATTTACTGAAGCTGTTTTCCACCTGCTGTACACTGTTTTTACTTAATGCTTCCTTTACTTGCACAATGATAAACCCCCTTTAAATAATCGTGGGAAAAAAAACATATTGATGTGGAAACTCAGGAATCATATCAGCTGTCAAAACATATCATAGTATACTCAACCCCTATGTAAATGTTAGTAGTACTAATTAAACGGTCTAGTTGCGATCTGCAGATTCTTTAATTCTTTATCGCTTTCCCAAGACCTTTTAAACTCTCCGGGCTCCCTTTCAATTGGCTGCGAGTTTGAACCTAACCATAAACAAGTCAGTGGTTGTTCAGTGAATTCATGGAGGTGTTTGCATTCACCTCACAGCTTCCCAACTGTGTGCTTACGATTGGAACAACTCAACAGACGTTCTGCTGGGATCGCTCAGTTTGCCCACACATGAACACTTAGATCAGAAAAGACACTTAGATCTGGTCTGATATTCTAAGAAAAGCATGCAGCAGGGTGTAAAACATCACCTAGATCTATTTCCATGTCTATGAAAGCTGAGCTGATCTCTGCACCTTTATGTTAAGTAACTCTGGTTATTTAAAGCATTCTGATAAATCACTTTGTGCAAGCGTTCGAGTGTGTGTGCCTTACTATTTTTACCTCTGAGTGTAGCCTCTGAACACGCCTTGTTCTGACCTACCTACAACTTGGGTGTCTCGTCATGCCCTTTGCCAGCCTACACACACACACACCTTTGCACACACACCACCTGGTACGCACACTTCCCACGCTCATACACACTCGTACACACAAACACACCAGTGGCTATGTCTCTCCTACGCACAGGAACTGGGGCAGGTTGTGTCGGTGCACGTATGAATAAAGCTTTATATAAGCCATTCACTACACACTCCCACTCACTCTGCAGACTGCGACCATTCAACATTTTTCATTACAAAACCAGTCACCTTACGTAAGATTAAACTGGAGTTTAGCCGAGAATTATCTACATGCTTTGTGGTCAAACCTGCCGCTGGGTTATTATGGGCATGTGTGTGTGTGTCAGGAGGTCAGACAGCTGACCAGGTGTGTGTGATAGCAGACAGTAGAGCTGCAACAGGTTCATCTTTTAGTGACCCCAAATGGCAGCAAGAGTAACAGTAAGTGTTTGACTTTTGAGGACTTCAATGGACAAAACTCAGTAATACTATATTAATAATATTAATACTGAAAGGAAGCTAAATGTGGTTGTTTGGGTTGAGATAACAAAGAGGTTGAACATTCAGTGGTGATTCCAGCTTTCAATATATATATATATATATATTTGTTTTTATGTTTCTGAAGTGACATGTTCTTTACTTTATGGATCAGATGTGACTTCCTCTTTCTGTGGATGTCAGCTGATGCAAAAAAAATCAACTTAGAATCAAGAAACTGGGATGTTGAGCGATTAGAATGGTGTTTATTGTTATTTTTCCTGATGATGTATGTTTAGATTAAACCTAAACCTTAAATGAAACGTATAAATCGCAGGTTTTTCCAAAAAAAGAGATAACGTTCTTATCTCATTTTCACATTATCTCTTATCTTATTTGCTGTGTTCTGGATGATTCTGGGTGTCAACCTTTGGGGGTGGTGTTGTGTTGTAGCCCCCGGTTATTAACAGGGTGTGAGGTGTTGCTAAATCATAAGCACGTGAGACCACCAGTGCCTTTTTGACAGGGAGGAGATGCCAACTTTGAAACTTGCATTTACAACAGAAACCGACAAATCCCACTTAATATACTGTTAATCTACATCTAACATATCGTAGCTTTATTTTTAACTTAAACTAACATGCATGCGATACTGATGCCACAGGCGTTAAATGACACGTAAGCCTTGATGCTGTGATACTTGTGTGTTTCAGCCTCGAGGAAATAGTACCACACACTGTATTGTTAGCACCAACTTGATTTCCATGTCATCACCACAAATTGTCTACATTTACTTGAAATTATGTCAGCTGACCATCAGCATTATCCTGAGTTTTGGTGCTGGCCAAAGTGAGTACACATTGTTTCTCGAGGAGTCAGTTCTTTGGGTTTCAGACCACATTCTTGCACTCTTAACACCATGGAAAACACAAAAATATGACCCAGGCCTGAGCTAATGTTTCTGGTGTGTGTTTATGTGGCTGTGTGAGTGTGATTGAAAGGGGGGGTACATGTGAAAAGCACAAGGTAGCCCAAAGTTAACATTCCTGCTACTAAGAATACAGCATGTTTTCCTCAGTCGCTATTTATAGAGCTCACGTTGGGCCCCCAGACACCTACGTCATTGAGCCTTGCTTACCAGCACTGAGGCCACAGTGTGTGTGTATATAGATGTGAATGCATCTGTTTGTGTGTCGCAATCAGAGTGCGAGGGAGGTTTTTTAAACCCTGAGATGAGAATACACAAAGCAAAAATGCAACTTCAGCAGGCGCGTGTGTGTGTGTGTGTGAGTGAGTGAGTGTGTGTGTGCTCTGCAGCTCTGTGCTTCTTCTGCTGTCAGGTGTTGGTGTGGTTAAGAAACGTTAAACAACGGAAACACACACATACACACGATCCACTGCAGTGTTTGCAGTGCAGTTGCAATGCCTGCAAGTACTGTACCTACATATGTGTGTGTCTCTTTTTGTTTCTGGGTGTGTGTGTGTGTTTGTGCGCTCTTGTTTGCTTTTTGACCGAGTACATACCACGTTAGATCAAACTGTGACACCCAGAGAGGAAGGAAAGGTGCTAGCGCTGATGGCTGCTCTTCGACTTGGCCTTTTTGGACGCCTACACACATTATGACACTCCGACGTCACTTCCACAGCGCTATTTATAAGCCTTTGTGTCTTTTTAGGAACAGCGTGGGTTTGCTTTGCATCAGTGACTCACTGAGTGGAAGGAGGAGGGAGGGCGGGAGGGAGGAGGAAGGGGTGGAGAAGGCAAAACGCACAGATGGATTCCAGTGTGAAGAAACTAACTGAGCAATCAATGACATTTACATTCGCACATCAGGCATGTACTCGACAGCTTAGTGAGTCTTTCTCTGTACAAGAAGGTGTATGTGTTGTTCTCAGCAGCTGAAATGTTACATCTTGTTGTAAATCATTTCAAGGTTTCAACACAAAACAACTCATGGTAAGAGAGAGATCTTTAGGCTTTAGGTTGTTATCTCTCAATGACTTTTGGGTTGTATTAATGAATCATTGCGGATAACAAAACTAATTAGCTCTTTTGTTTTGCTGCAGGTCTCTTGGTGAGAAAACTGGATTACTTTTGAAGCTACAGAAAAAGGATCTACAAGCACTTTTCCCAAAAGAAAAGTTAGTATTTACTCTTTGATTATATTCATTCTTGATTTACTGCATCTAACACACTGCTGACTTACAATGTGCTCGACAGGTCACCAAACATTTTTCATGTTTTTGTGTCCCCCAGATCACTCAAGGATTCTTCTGCCTTTAGATGAACTGGACAGAAAGACAATGTACAGCAACATTAGCGTGTTTACAAAATGGCAAATGGTTAGACATATTTCTGATGTTACCCACTAAAGCTCCCCTTTTATTTCCACTTCCTAATTCCTGTTTCCAGCCTGGCATTACAATCAGTCTATTTCAGCAATGGACGGATACTTCCTGTTTCTGTGAACTTGTTGGCAGCCCTCAAAGGTTCAGCTATCATGCCTGGTAGTTTTGGGACCTTGTAACCCTCCACAACCTACCCTCCCTACTCCCCCCCACCATCCCCTCTCTCCTCCCTCTTCTAAACCACACAAGAGCTTCACGAATATGGAGGCTCGTGAGTCAGCTGCCACTGGGCAGAAATGCTCTAACAAGGAACCGGCAAAGGAGAAGACGCTTCTACAAAGAAAGTGGGCTTCCGAGCCCTCTGCAACCACCAAACGAAGCACTTTTGCTGACCCAGAGGCAAAACATCGTGAGAGTTTGCCATGTGGTGCCACCGGCGGATCAGCACCTCAACAGAAGTACGCATTTACAGGGAATTCTGGAAAGCTGCTATCTGGACCATCTGCAGTTGGGGCCATAGGAGGCCCGCCATCTCAAGACCCCCAGGGCCCCTTTGCTCAGGGGTTTCCAAGAGGATACTCCTACCAGCTGGGCCAGCCGTACCCTCAGCACCCTCAAACTGAACGCTTCCTCTCAGGAGCCAAACCCCAGCCGGGTCTAGAGCCCCATGCTTGGCCATTTGCGGGCCAGTTGCCCTCAGATGACCTGTACCCTGTAGGACACCCAGGACACACTCACCCTCATGGGGCTGGGGGAGGGAGGTTTCCCCGCCAGAAATCCCCCAGTTTACCCAGCTCCTTCGGACAGTATTCCCAGTCAGGCCTTGAGCCTGGAGAGGAGGGCTACAGCAAAAAAGAGCAGAAGCCGAAAAAGCCTGGTAAGTACATTTGTCACTACTGTGGTCGAGCATGCGCCAAGCCCAGTGTCCTGAAGAAGCACATCCGCTCACATACTGGAGAGAGACCATATCCTTGTGTACCCTGTGGCTTTTCCTTCAAAACCAAGAGCAACCTTTACAAGCATCGCAAGTCTCATGCTCATGCCATCAAGGCAGGACTCGTACCATTTTCAGAGCTAGCTGTGGCTCGCAGTGGGGACATGGACCAGGCATCCCCAGTGGGTGAGGCCGAGGTTCATTCAGATGGAGAGCAGAGTACCGACACAGATGAGGAAGGTGTGGAGGGCTCCACCATGCTGACGGACAAAGACAGCCCCATCCCACAGATCTCCTTTGATGCTGACAAGAATACAGGTAATTTCCCCTCTACAAAACACATTTTTAAAAACTGACTGAGAGTCATCTGGAAAAAAAAAAATCCTGTTCTGCTCTGTTCCCTAAAAGCCTAAAAACACACCCTGCATCTGACCTCTGCTCAAGTTCAAGTTTTATTGGTCACATATAATCATACAGTAAATTGCTGAGCTCCTTTAATTATGCAATAAAACTAAATGTATAGTAATAATATAGGAATATAGTAAGAAATAAATAATAATAACTATAGTGGCAACTTTAAATAATAAAGTAAGTCTTGCTAGTTTTCAGGCTACTTTTCCAAAACTATCCCAGTGAAATAATTATATGTTAAGGTTTTTTAAGCATAAACTGCTTGGCATGGACTGGATTATTATTTTCTCAGTTTTGCCAATTTTACAATAGGACATTGAGATTTCTACTTTGTGATGTATTTGTAATCAACTGTTCATCTTTTTTTGCTCAAAATTGTACTAAATCCTGCTCTTTTGTGCTCATACTTATGCTACTACTTACTCATACTTACTTACTATTCTTTATCATGCTCCACTCTTTCTCACTTTCTCACTTTATAGTTGGTGTGGAACCAGCATATGCTGACTCAGCTGAAGAGCTGCCCGTGGGGTCTATGAAAGTGCCTATCCTTATTATCCCCAAGCCTGTGGGAGTCCCTTCCACAGGGATGGAGTGTCCACCCTTTCAGGACATAAAGGGGTCACACCACATGTTGGCATCACAGGTTGGCGGAAGAGCGCATTCACTGGATGACTCCCCCACCATCAAACAACGTTTGGCCCTGAGGCTGAATGAGAAAAAAGGTCAGGACTCTGACTCTGCCATGTCCCAGTCCCTGAACCTCCTCAGTCCTCACAGCAAAGGCAGCACAGACTCTGGCTATTTTTCACGCTCTGAGAGCGCAGAGCAGCAGATCAGCCCGCCAAATACTAATGTCAAGACGTACGAAGAGATTATGTTTGGTCGGACTTGGTACTACCGACCCAACTCCAGATCCAGACAATCTATCACAGTGGGCATGGCAGGGGCAGACCCCAGCAGCCTGGCTGGTTTAAAGCAATCAGGTGCTATTCTGGACATGGCAAAGATAGCTGAGGATCGTATCTGTTTCAGAGGGGATGTAGGAGTCTCTGGAGATCCCAAGCAGTATCCAACAGGACCCTGTCAAAGCAGCACAGGTCTTCTGGAGCCTCCATCAGATTCTGGGCCTCTTATTAGGAGTAACTCCATGCCAACTTCCTCCCCTCCTAACCTTAGTGTGCCGTCGTGTGCGATTCGAGGCAGCCACTCCTTCGATGAGATGATGACATCAGATGACGTGTTTTACCCGCCTCGCAGACTCACAAGACAGGCTGCGTTTGAACATTCAGCCAATGAAGCCCACGTAGGAGAGGCCGATGGCTATGGACACATGCCCAAGAATTTAGCTTCTTCTCTGGGTATGAAGATTGGTGAGCGCAGCCCAGGAGTCCCAGAGCACACTGCCTACAGCCCATATGGTACGAAATTTAGCATGTCAGAAAATAGAAAAAGGAGGAAAGAGAAGAGTGTTGGGGATGAAGAGGACAGCCCTGGGCACTGTGACAGTAGCTGTAGTGGTTCAGTGGAGATGATAGGGGACTATGAGATTAAGCAAGGTAGTCTTGATGGGTCGAGAGGCACTCCAACAGGGAAGGGCTCTCTTCACAGTGCTCACAGCCAGTCTGACAGCTTTGATACCTGTGCCAGCATGTGCTCTGAGGACATTGCACTGTTTACTGACTCCGAGGGCAGAAAGGGAGTTGGGAATGTCATATCAGTCATCCAGCACACCAACTCCCTCAGCCGGCCAAATTCATTTGAGAAGTCAGAGTCCTTTGAGCAGCCAGGATATCAGCCATCAGATAAAGCTCCATCCAGCCAGTACTCTGAACAGTCTGATACAGAGATCTTTGAAGATGCTCTGAGTCCTGAATCTGCCCTACTGAGGACAGAGAGCATGGATCAGCAGCTGCAAAGTGAGAGTGACCTGGCCTCCCTCTCATCCTCGTCAGCTGCAGCCTCACCTGGCCAGCCTTATCACATCCCACACAAACTAGTACGACAACCCAACATCCAAGTTCCTGAGATCAGGGTGACGGAGGAGCCAGACAAGCCTGAGAAAGATACAGAAGCTCCCATGACCAAGGAACCGGAGAAGCAGCAGCAGCATGTGGAGGAATTCCAGCTGCCACAGAGGAGTGACACACTCTCCCAGATGCCATCGGAAAAGCTCCCACCCAAGAAGAAGAGGCTGCGCCTTGCAGATATGGAGCACTCATCTGGGGAATCGAGCTTTGAATCGACCTGCACCAGCCTGTCTCGCAGCCCCAGTCAAGAGAGCAACCTGTCTCACTCCTCTTCCTTCTCCATGTCCTTTGACAGAGATGAAGGCCTCAAGTCTGTCTCACCCACCAAACAGGTACTCCATTTTACATTTTATACTCACATATCTTAACTACCCCTTTAGCAATTATACTATAGTTTTCAGAACATACACTGATTTGGTTATGGTACATTTAATTTACCTTTATTTACTTTTAATGGATCCTACTGGCTATGTACCTGCATGTACCTTTAAAAAAGACAGCACATGTCCAATAAGCCCCAATAAGACATTTTCCTTTGCATTTGTGAACCAGGATGACTCATTGGCATCTGGTGGTCCTAAGCAGTCGGAATTCCTGACTGTCCCTGGCAGTGGTCACTCTAGCCACCACCAGCAGAGGGAGATGAGGAGGTCTTCATCAGAACAGGCACCATGCACGCTGCCCACAGAGTTGCCTGAAATGCGAAGCAAATCCTTTGACTATGGAAGCTTATCCTCCTCCAGACAAGGCGAGATTTACTCCAGTGCCTCTGCAATGAAGGAACGGCGGCGGGGATATCTTGTCCGACAGGTAAATAAAATAAAATCTCCTTCTCCTTCTTTAATTCTTCAAGAAATAGACTGGAAGCTCTAGTTGGATATTTAAACTAGCCTTAACACGGTTGTTCTTTAGTTTGAATGCCTGTTTACCTGACTTGAAAGGTGTCTTAACACCTCAACCTACGTCATCCACTTTACTTTACACAATATCAACTTAACACTGTGACTAGACTTATGTTTATATGTGTATGTAACCTGCTTATATATATTTTTTACAGGCATCGCTGAGTGTTTATCCAGAGGCAGTTACCCAGGAATCAGGAGTAACTGAGATGTCAATTAAACAAGAAAATCTGGAACATGGAGCGTGGCCTGGCTCGACAGGATCCCTCCACAGCAGCACTGATGTAGCCAGCAGAACCAAGAGAGTTGGCAGTAGCATTGGTGGTAAGCCTTGAACTACAACACTAAAATTTTGTTGTTAAATTATTTACACAAGTTCTAAGGAATTGTATAATTTTCACTTGAGTTTAAGGCGGAGGCAAGAAGTCAATTCATAGTTGATTAGTCATTTGTGATACTGCTTCGATTCAAATTGTAATATCATGATGAAAATGCTTTGTTATAGTTACACATTTCTATATCTACACATTTTTAGTAACTAAAAATGTAATTAGTATATGGTAATTCTTTTGAAGGGAAGAATTTCATTTCATAAAACACTACATCCAATACACTCTTATATTTTATGTACAGGTGTAGGATCTCACCAACACCAACATCACCACCAGCATCTCCTTCAGCAGAGTATCAGTGAGGACAGCCTGCAGGACGAACCTATCTATGGCAGGTAATAAAGCTTGGGTCTTCCTGTGCAACCATTAAATTACTAACAAGCCTTCAGTTTTGCTGTGATGGAATGCAATATGAAGTATTATTATCAGTATGAGAAGTATTTCCATTTGTTATTGCTAGTATACATTTCAAATGCCCTCTCAGTACCTCTCCAACTATAGGAATACTTATTATGATTTCAAGAAAAAAAAAGACTTTTCTACCTTTTCTCCCAAATAGGTCCCAGCAGCATCGCCTGCAGGCCCAGGGGTCATCATCTGAGGGAGAGCATCCAGGTCATGAGGTCATGAACAAGGAAGTAATCCAGCAGTACCAGGGTGCCCCGCCCTACCTTTCCTTCCAGCAACCAGGTCTTTTCTGGAGTCAGGAGGCTGGTCAGACACAGAGACAGCAGCTGACCCTCCAGGCCCAGCAGCAACTCCAAAAACTCCACATCAGATCACCAGGTAGCCTGCCTGGACACCCAATGCACAAACAACAACCACTCCACTCCCTGCAACAAATCCATGATCAACAGCCACATGATGGAAAACCAGAAAATCAAGGCTCTCCGATGTACTCCTCCTCTTTCTCATCTCGCACCTCTCCCCTGTCTCAGCAACAACAGCAAAACTTTAGTTCTCTCTCCTCAAAACACTCTCTGCCCAGTTCAACCACCACCCCCATGCTTCTGCAGCAGATCCAACCTGTCTTTGCCACCCAGAACCTGGGCTCCCAGGCCTCTATGCCAGGTATGCTGGTTCCCGTGCGGATCCAAACCAATGTGCCATCATTTGGTAGTGTTATGTACACCAGTGTTAGCCAGCTAATTCCTTCCCATGGCAGTGGAGCTCAAGGAATAGGTTCAGCTAGGCCAGCCGGTGCTGACAACAGCAACATGTCTCCTCCAGTTGGTGTTGTGAGTGTCAGCAAAGCACCTGGTGGAATTGGAGGAGGCATAAGTGGGGCAGGTTTCAACCTATCACACTTCCTTGGACAGACAGATGGTGCAATGCCACGCTACCCACCCTGGAAGGCTCCGGATTCACTGCCAGAGCCACGCCTGAACACAGGGATCCCATTGTCACTAACGTCAGGCACCATATCCACCACAGACGCCTCAGGATCCAGCATTGGAGGCAGCAAGCGCATGCTTTCCCCTGCCAGCTCTCTGGAACTCTTCATTGAGACAAAGCAGCAGAAAAGAGTGAAGGAGGAGAGGATGTATGGACAGATTGTTAAGGAGATGAGTGCCGTGGAGTTGAGTGGAACTGAAAGCGGTGAGAACAGTCAGGGCAGAGTTCAGCGAGCTCGTCTGAAGAGCGAAGGCTCCATGGATGAATCCGAAAGGATGACCTCTTCTCCTCCCCTAGGTGACTTCCCTGTTGCCACCAAGATTGCCATTCCTGTCCGTTCCTCTGCCCCCCACCTTCCTGATGTACCCCGGGTCGAAAGCTACACTCCCCCCCTCCAGATTGTCACAGACCGCTCCCTGGTTTCAGGTGGCCGGGACTCCCCAGAGGAGCTTGATGTGGACGATTCAGTCCCAGAGCCCAACTCCAGCCCCCAATCCATGGTGTCCTCCAACGATGCAGAAGACACTAACACAAAGCAGCCTACAGCTAGTAAAATCCCAGTGAGCATGCTGGTTCAGCTAGCTGCCAACCAAAGCGCCGGATTATCCGGAGCAGCGGGCCAGACTCTGCTACTCACGGATGTGGCTGATGTCCAGCAGTTTTTCCAGTTCCCTAGCCTGCGCACCATGAGCAAAGTCAGCTGGTGTTTCCTGAACTACACCAAACCCAACAGCACCCAAGCAGCCTTGCATAGCTCAGTGTACAGTTCATGGTGTGTAAGCTCTTACAACCCCAATCCTCTGAACCTCAGCACCAAGGCTGCACTGGCCCTGCTGAGGTCCAAACAGAGGAGAAACACTGATTCAATGTTCACAACTGCAGCCATGTCGCCACCTAGCTCTGGAAAACTGGTGTCATCTGTTGCCTGGAAGCTGAGGTTTGATCAGGTATGGCCCTAATGATGTAAAATGTAAAAGTTTTTAATACATTTTTAAACATATGCTAAAAATTATGTTTAAGTTTGCATGCATGGATCCACATGCAGAAAAACACAAGACCTGGAGGTGTGAAACATTAATAAATGATTCAGTTTTTTTTAATCATCTTTGCCCTTTGTGCTACTCTTCTCATCTATTTCCCTTTTACGGCTTTTGTCTCTGCAGTTGAAGCCAGAGCTGATGCCTGTTGATGTCAGTAATTTTGGGAGGAAGATGAAGGGAGTGGTGTCATGGGACCGTTCGAAGGAGGAGCAGGTAGAGAAGGAGGTCTCAGTCAAGCAGCCTACCACCGAACCAACCCGCATCAAGATCTTTGAGGGCGGGTAAGTCAAGCAAAAAAAACAAAACACACACAGTCTAACTTAACCTCAGTCTAATTTTCTACAAATGCTAAATCTTCATTATTGAAAACATTGCAATGATGTGTTCATTTCAGTTGCTTATTTGGTTTCTTTGTCAGCACAAAAGGACTTTCAGTGACATCTGGTGCACAGACAGACACTTTTGTTGAGGAATAATTGGTTGGATTTTGTCAGTGTTTGGGATCTGGGATTTCTAACACTACCAACACAAAGAGAAGAGTTGAAACCTGAATCCAAACCAGCGAGGTTCAGAGTGAAGAATCGATATTTCAACTTACTGATCAAAGCAGTGCAGTGCATGGTGCGATAACAAGCTCAGGATTGGAACATTTGTGCTCTCTCTTATCTTTAACAGATACTGCATCATGCATTATAGTAAGAAATCCTGACATTTTTCACAACAAGGTTAAGCGTCATGTTCTCAAGTGAGCTATAATATGTTTTAATTCTAACTCAGAAGCTCAAGACCTGAGATGACTTGAGAGCATAAGTCTGGTCCACTTGAGGAGAAACTTGAGGATTTCAGACTGAGTAAGAACATGAGACATCAGAACTCCTCGGTGGACATCATCTGCTCTCCCCTTACCCAAATAAGGCCTCAGACTCACAAAAAACTGAGCTGTCTGATTACTTTTTGGCTTTCTTTTATCCTTACAGCTCAATATTCAACAAAAATGAATTCAGATGACCTCTGCATGAACTTTAAGGACATCTGTTTCATTATGATTAATCTGAAAATCTTCTTAGGTATAGAAAAGAAGACTTATCCTTTTACAGCCTATTCTTTGGGCTTAATTTGTGCCTGCGAGAGCCAGGCCAAGAGCCTGAGCCTGGTAAACCCATCACAGGCTAACGACTTGAGCTGTATCGCTGTAATTGGACGTTGACTTTCATAATTCTTGCTCTGGCTTTTATAGACTGGTGTGAAGTGGGATCTTTCCCTCATTAGTTGTATTGTAAAAGCTTTTTCACACTTTTCCAACATCAGCAACTGTAGTTTATTTATTTTGTTTATGTTATTTAAGAGAAGTAGGATTTTATATGTCTTATTAGATTTCTTTTATATGTATTTTATGTTGTTGTATTTTACAACTCGTAATAACATAGTATTAATTCTGTAAGTCTTATTATATAATAGTGTTTTTTTGCATACAAGTTTTGCAACCTGAGCAACATGAGCAACCTTAAAAAGACAGATGATTGTATTTGCAAAAATAATAACTTCTATTAAATAGCCTTTTGCTACCAAGTAAAATATGTCTGTAGATCCAAGTATCAAAGATTTGTAGCGTTCAGATCCATACTCATCTTTATTCATTGTTTAGTCAGACTTTTTTGGGATTGGACTAAGTGTGTCTGTGTGTGGTGAGATAATTTTCCATTCGACCAAGATGAGTTTGCTTTTTCATCCTCAGACGTGGACAACGATTATGTCACAGCCATGAAGAGATCTGATAGGCAATAAAAGGTTTTGCTTATAGCAGTGAAGCCAAGAAGATCCATTATTATTAATTATGATGTTACTGGAGTCACGTAGAACTTATTTTCCACATAGAAAGCACAGGAAACATGCACTAAATGGTCAAATAAAGGCTGCATGAGGGCGAAACCCCTGTAGTTTTAGACATTCCAGCAGTATCATAATGTTTTATAGTCTTACAGTAGAGCCAGTAAGACCAAGGTTACCAAATTGAGCAGACGGTGCAGACACACACAAACATGCAAATACCCTCGTGCACACACACACACACACACACACACACACACACACACACACACATGCACATACATGGGAGTTATTAAATGCAGCAGACAGTGAAGTAATTCTCTTTTGTCCCCAAAGGACACTTTAGAGGCAATAAGTGGATAAAAGCATACAAACAGGGCAACCAGGCAAAGACACACACACACACACACACATATACACTCATGCACTTACATAAACAGTAATAAGCAAACAGAAGCACACACACACACACACACACACACACACACACACACAATACCTGTAAAACAACAAGACAGGATCAAAATCTTTCTGGATGAAAGAAATCCACACAGTGCAAGTTTTGGCAAAGAAAACAAATCCATTACTTCTTCCCTTGAAAGTTTCAGTAGTTTTGAAAGAGAATCTGCTTTATGATCTTACCGTGTGCCGTGAATAAAATAGAATAAAACAAAATAATCATCATAATTCATTTTTGTAACTGGCCGCAGCTGTGTAAACGTCTCGACTCAGACGAGCGTTCAGAGGTATTTCCCACTCCGCGGTGGAGTTGAAAGACAAATTTCCCCTCACCAATGCAGACAGATTGTTTGATGTACCTGATATTTGACCTCCTTTTAGCACATGAGGCCCCGAACTACCCATTACCTACTCCTCCAGCCGCTGCAGACAGGACAGGAAACTACACAATTCACCGCAAGGAAAATCACTTTTTTTTATGCACTCAAAAAAAAAAGTGATGCATCTGCGGCAGAGCAAAGACAGACAAATTCACCAGCATTTGACTGGTGGTTGGTGGTAATTTCCCTGTTGTCCGCTGTTTCACTCAAAGCCTCATTTGGGATAAAGAATCATGTCTGACAGTGATGTGTTGTTTTTTTTTTAATCTTGTAAAAGGATAAGTGGGAATGGAAGGAAGACTGCGGTTATCTTTCTTTTTTCACAAAACCCAGAGGTGGAACGCTGCATTGGTTCCCATTTTAGCTTCTCATCCCTGATAACAAAGAAATCTGTGCGACAGTGTCTGCGGGTCGTGACCAGGCCAACGAAAGAGGGATTTTGTTTTTTGTTCCTTTTGATCCTTGTACAGGTAAATTTATCCTGTCTCCTGATGTAAAAAGAGCGAAAAACCCTTATTTCAGCATCTGTGACCCAGAGCAAAACAGTGAATCTCTACCAGCTGCAGGGCTGCTGACATCTGACCTTTGACCTCTCCGAGTGCCTATGAGGGTCAATGGAGGGTACAGCAAAGAAAGGAATAGATTTTTATACAGAGGGGAGTGTTAACGGAGAACACTTCTCTCTCTGTTTGCAGCCTGAGATCATGCTGTTCTGTATACTGTATATATATTTTATATATGTATATTGTAGGTTTGCCAACTTTATTACTTGAGTCCCAACCTGCTGTATTGGAGCTGCCATATTTTTTTTGAATGAAATCTTTATCTTTATTCATAATATTCTACTGTACAAATTGCATTTCTATTTCACAGACAGAAAATCACCATACAGTCTTTGTTACTTCTTCTTTCTCTCAGATACAAATCCAACGAGGACTACGTTTACGTCCGTGGTCGTGGTCGGGGGAAATACATCTGTGAGGAGTGCGGCATCCGCTGTAAGAAGCCCAGCATGCTGAAGAAACACATCCGAACGCACACCGACGTCCGGCCGTACGTCTGCAAGTTCTGCAACTTCGCCTTCAAGACGAAAGGTACGGCTTCTTTTTCCACTCGATCTTTACATCCTCATACTCTATTTGTAGATAAATCTCAATGGCAGGTAGACATGGACTTTTCAAGGCGTGGAAAGTTTATTTTCTGACTGCGGTCATCATTAGATAGATAAGAGTTTTACTATTGTCATAATAGAAAAATGCAAACAATCCATAAGTAAAATCATTCGTATCATCATTGTGCAGCAAAACTTACTTTAAACAATCATATTTTTTAGGATGTGAAAGATTTTCTTTTTTATCAAACTTGACATTAGAGCTTTAACTGAAGAATTAAAGTGGTCAAACGAATGAATAAAACATGCAGAGAGGCTGTTTTTTGTAGCTGTGGTCAGGCAGGAACCTCCATCATATCAGAGGCTGAAGATGCTGACGCGCTGATATCTGATCTTTAATAAAAAGCCATTATCAAACCTTAAACTCCCCTCTTTATGTACATTTGATGCATCCGTCTTTGCATTCAACCAAATGAAGCAAAGTTCAGACCGAGTTCAATAATTTCACCATTAAATTACATTATGTATGAATTATGTATAATTTGTAAATTGTAATTCTGTGGCCTCGTTCTTTCTTCCACTGCTTCTATTTCCATTTCACCCTCTTTGTTTTTCACTCGTGTTGTTGCCGCCAAACGAGCTCTGGTTTCCAGTAAGGCTAGTCATTAAATGGTGTGTGCGTTTGTGTATTTATGTGTGTGTGTGTGTGTGTTTGCAGAAGAAACCTGACGAAGCACATGAAGTCTAAGGCTCATATGAAAAAGTGTCTGGAGCTGGGAGTCTCCATGTCCTCTGTTGAGGACGCCTTGAGGCCGAAACGAAGGAGGTAGGAAATTACTAAAGCACGCACACTTTTACACACACGCACACACACACACACACACACACTCTCCAGGAACTGCAGTGACATCCTGCTGTCTTGTTGAGTGCTGCCTGCAGTGTCTTTGGCTCGGAGCGGTTGTACAGGCACAATTAGTGTAATGGAAAGCAGAGCTCATCCTGACAGCCACGACTCGTGTCAAACAACCGCGGTCGACACACAAAAAAAACCCAAAAAACAAAAACCAAGTCCCATATAATATGATTATAATATTTCCATGAACAATTTGGAAGCCACAGTTTTTATTTTCCGGGAGTTACTCAGAAATAGCAACAAATACTCCGACAGCCGACACGGCGGGGTTCAAGAGTCTCAGCCAAGACGTCCGCCTTTCCATTAATCAGCTGATATGGAAATAATGCGACAATTATTAGTGGGGAAGCTGTTGCGGGCTGAAAGGGATGGATGTGATTTCCCATGAAATATTCACAAATAATAAGTCCTCCTGAGCTGTCTCTCGAGGGTTTCTGAACAGATACGGCGTCTCGTTAATCTTTCGCCGACTCGATAATGAAGCCTGAAATTAGTGCGACGAGTTTGATATTCTTTAGAGTTTTCGACATTATCAACATCAACCTCACCACCGTCCTTTGGGTCTTTGTTGGTGGATTTAGTCTCTAAACTGTCAGTCATTTGTGTTACAGCTCTGTTAGGCCTTTATTCAGACTGAACTCATTATTAGTGTTTGTTGGATTTGAATTTACTGGATGAAATGTGGACAAATTGTGGCTGTTATGGAATAAAATCTGACAGGAGTATCGTCATAATTCAAACAGGATGCCACCATTTAGCATTCTGCCTCATCAGTAATCGTATTGTGAATTGTGAATGAGATTTATTTAGAAGCCCAGTGAGTTAATTTACTTGAGAAAGTCAGAAATAATTATCAAATGTATACTTGAAGTGTTAATATAAAGTTAGTTAGCACAGTAAGTTGTGACTTTTAACCTGACAACTAAAAAGAAATGAACTTTTTAAAATTCAGTTAATTATGTTGTTTCGACTTGTCATTTAAGCTTCATGATGTACAAACCCGAGACTCCATGGGCGTTTTTCATGTTAAATGTTTTGTGCATTTGGTATCTTTGGAAACTTTTGGAAACCACTAAAATGTAAAATACATTTCTGTGGGATTGAGTTTGGTCGTGGTTTGCACAGATGTCCTTATTGGCACATCAGTGGTCTTAAGGAGGGACAAATTATACTCAGTTTTAACTCAGAACATTATTTTATTTTTATCTTTAGTTGTCTCTTCTCTTTATTTATTATATTTATCAAACTGCCAAAGATTTTTTTACTGGTTGGACATTTTATTGTGAAAGTCTGCCTAGATAATTACCCCAAAAGTAAATGTTATAGCTTTCAGTTCTCAAATTGCAGGAATTTAACTTTGCATAATTTACATTAGGTGCTGGATTTGAGGTTAGCACACACTGTCAGTGTTTACCCGTCTGCAAGTGTGTCAGAATAAAACTGGACTAAAATCAGTCAAACTCAGATCACGGTTGTTTGAGCGGTTAAACTGAGCCGCTGCAGTCAAATCGTACCAACGTCTAACTGGTAGCTGGTGGTAATTTTCCACCATGTAGACCACCAAATTACATTTTACTTCAATTGACCCTGTGTGTGTGTGTGTGTTGGCTCAGCGTTTAATTGGGACACAAACCCACACACACACACACACACATACACACATAACGGGTTTTTTGGAAGGAGAGAGAGCGCTACAGAAAGTCAGTCAGTGAGTCGTCGAGACATAAACATCTGTGGTTTGTGAAAATCGTTGTATATAAGAGACTAACTGGAAAAGTAGTCCAGTGTTAGTGGATCTGATTTCCGCTCAAAGCAGTCAGCTAAATACAATTTATTAACTCCAAACGGCTTCTGCTTCTCCACACTGGAGGAAATTCAGGAGAACCAAATGAAATTTTTGGAAAAAAGCAGAAAATATAAATCATATACAAGTTTTTGGTTTTTGATTTCTGGCCAGATGAAGCCATCTGAAGAACTCGGGTCAGGAACAGTGTTGAACTTTATCAACTTTGACTTTGCACCGTGAAGAGTCACAACAACAAACTTTTTCACTCCCAAACTTTTTCACTCAGCCAATCAGCTGCACTTTGGATTGAAGTCAGACTCAAAGTGATGGTTGGTAACCTGCCAAAAGTAACTTTGCACTTACTGTACAATAAGACCTCGCCAAAATTTGGCTGGAGGCCACGCTGCAGAAAAACCGAAGTGTCGAGGGTTTTGTCTCAAATAACTTTGTTTTATTGTGCTCTGTATTTTATTGGTTTGAGCTGCTGGGAATGTGGCTTCAGTGGTGTTTTGTTTCACATCTAAACTCTGTTACCACATATTAATACAAACTTTCTCTCGCTCCACTTATCTCTCTATTCGTCTTCTTTTTTTCCTTCTCTTCTCTTCCCATTCTGTGTCCGCTTCTTTCTTCTCCTCTTTCTTTGTGACTTATGATATCATCTTCATCTTCATCTACCTTCCCTTTTCCCTTCTTTATCTCCTCCTCCTCCTCTTCTAGACATTGGAGAGGAAGGTCAGCGATCTGAAAAGATTTCCAGAGGCGCCATGGCGGAGCACCAATTCTCGGACGCTGACGACTCAGAGGGCGGAGAGGAGGACGGCGATGAGGTCGACGACGATGAAGACGGCACGAGGAGGACGACTACGACGGCGACTCCACCCCGAAGACCCGCTCGCGCTCCACCAGCCCGCAGCCGTATGGCCTGCCCTCCATGTCGATCACAGTCGTGGCTTCCTCCCACCCTGCTCCTCACCTGTCTCATCACTCGGCGTCCGAGCTCCTGGGCAACACCAACAAGCCCCCGCTGTTCGGCTACTTCACCACGGTGCCGAGTATCCAGATCACGCCGCAGGCTCCGCCCAGCGACCCGGCCGGGAGGGAACGCGGTCAGTCGGAGGAGTACCAGCGCGGCCTGCAGAGGACGCTGGGCAGCAGGCTGCTGGTGCCCCCCTCCTCCTCCATGGATGAAGACCTCTCCATCCCCTCCCCCGACCTCTCCTCACCCTCGTCCCGCCTGTCCTCACCCGGGCTGGACCACTCCGGCTGCCCGTCCCCCATCTCGCCTTCATCCTCGCCGTCGCCCACTGCCCACCGGTACCTCTCCCCGTGTCGCGACCTCTCACCCCGGCGGGACATCTCCCCTCTGCGTCACATCTCCCCCAAGAGGGACCTGGGGGTGTCGGGGGGATACCGGCGAGACCTCTCCCCCAGGAGGGGACACCTGTCGCTGCTCTCCCCTCTCTCTCGGCCCACGTCTCCCGCAGGAAGAGACTTCAAGCGCGACCTTTCACCACGAGGCCGCCACAGGGGGATGATCCGGCCTGTTTCTCCACGGCGGGGGCTCCACCAACACCTCCACCACCAAAGGTGAGTCGAGGTTTAATCATGTCCATGTGATAATCTGGGTTTTATCTTTTTTAATCTATTAAAGTTCTTGTTTATTGAATATGTATTTTAGGTGGGATCAGGTAAATATCATCAAAAAATAAAACATGACATGCATAAAGAGAATATTTAAAAGGAAAGGGTAGGGGAATCATTTTCCAAATTTAGTTGCATATTAGATCGAAGTTTTGCACTTATTGAAGTGTTAATGTGATATTTCCTCTTGTTTGTGACCTCCAGCCAGCAGAGCGGACCGCGGGGCCTCCGGGTCGGTCACCAGTCGGGGGTGTTGGGTCAGACAGAGCCGGGACATCGCAGAGGCAGCGCGGAGATGGAGACGGTAAGAGTCCATTAAGCCTCCGAGACAGAGACTTGTGCTCGTGTAGTCGAGTTCAGTCTGCTGCATTATCGTCTGCCACTTCACTTTGTTGGTAGTTTTTGTTTTGTGCTGTAGATTTAAGCTTTTTTTTAAGCTGCATCGCTTCATAATCCAAGTATCTTTTTGCATCATGGAGTTCAGTTCAAGCAGGACGGAGAAAGACGACATTTGGCAGCAGCTGATCCAGATTCTCCAAACAGAGCTCTCACTCAGCTTCAGTTTACATTTTACATTGTGTTTATGAATTTGTCACTGATGGTTTTTATCAGGCCTGACAGCAGACTGTCTTTGTTAGCGGGGTTTACTTCGCACTGTTGCCTCTCCACTTTACAGATTTCACGCTGGTAAAAAGGATGCAGTTCTTAATAAATACATGACCATAATTATACCTTTGTTTGGGACGTTCGCCCTCCTAAACATTACAAATAGATGATGCTAACGTTTAGGTGCTTTAGCTGTGATTTACCAAACCGCTCCGCCTGTGGTCCGATGTAAACCTGAAGTCGAAATGTGGAAGAAAGGGAAAAAAAAAAAGAAACTGTCAGAGACAAAGCGGGGAGAAGAAAAGCATTTGGCAGACAGAGCAGAAACATTCAGAGAGGATGAGGGAATAAAGAGCGAGTCAGATAGACGGAGTGTGTTAGAGAGAGGGATGATTGAAGATAGGGCTGCTGGGTTTTGGTGGTAATGGGATCTTGGCTGGCGGTGGTGTGGTTAATAACGCGGCTGTTTTTCTTCTTAAGAGCCCCACTTCAAACTCTGGCTTCTGCTGCTGGTCCCACTTAAACAAAGCGTGAAGCAGAGAGCGAGACTGGCTCGGCTTTGATAGCCAACCGTTCTCCAAATGATAGATTAATGTTTTAACAGCCATTATTCAAGCGCAAGATGTTTGACTGAGCCTTCGTCCTTTGTATTTGTTTTTTTTTAGCTACACCTGCCGTCCAGTACAACCACACACTTTTCTGTTTTACGCCTTTCATCACGGCTTATTAATTTATTCTGCTGCATAATATTTAGCTTTCCCCTCACGTGTGTTTATTGCAACTAGAGCTGTCCAGTGAGAGTGTGTATTTATTTTATGGGTTTGTGCTGAAAAGTAAAATTTAAACGTAGGGCTGAAAATCAACACAGAGTTTTTCTCCGGAGTTTTAATATTTCAAATTAACTCGCTGGTTCACGATTACATCCGCGGTTAATGTTCGTCTGCTCTGGTGTTTCCAGGAACATCGTCCGGACTCACCAACATCAGGGGAACGGGACCAGGGCGGTAACCGCGGTAACCAGTCCAGCCCGCCTCACCAAGTCCTGTTCAGTCACCTTCCTCTCCATTCTCAACTCCAGGTATTTCATTTTTATGTCATTTTAATTTTTTTTATCTTTTTAATATTTTGTCCTTTGTTCTTTTCAGGTTATTTGTTTAATATATAATTTTATTTTGTATATATAATTTTTTCCCCTTTTTAATTCTTTTTTAAAATATTTTTATACTATTTCTATATTTTATTTTATTTTTTGTTTAATTTTAATTATTTTTGAAAGTTTTTATCTATTTTATATATTTCAATCTGCTTCTAAAAAAACCCTTTGTAGACACAGAAAGAAGGATGTTTTGGAAACACTTTATCAACCAAAACCAGCTGTGTTAATCCATCTCTCAGTACTGTCTGACTTCCTGTCTGTGGCTCTTTGAAGCACAATAGCCCATCATAATTAAGAGGAAAAATCTTTAAAACCTTTTTTTTCATATTCAAAAAAAGGCCAAGTTATTTCCTAAATCAGATGGTCACTGTAGTTTTTGCAAACATTACTCAAACTGGAGGAGGTAGTGCATTTGTTGGAGACTATTTTCAGCGGCGGTGGATGAATCCACCATTTGGTGCTGTAGTGAGTATTTGTGGCAGCAGGACGGTGTGTGTGTGTTCAGGGTGATGTAAGAACAACAATGAGGCTCAGTGATGAGGTTTAATAGACAAAGGAAAAAGGTAGATCAGGTTATCACATGACTCTGTTAACGTGTAACTCAAAGTAAAATTTCCATTTCAGGTGCGTTCGCCGTTCCCGATGATCCCCATCGGAGGGATCCAGATGGTACACTCCGTCCCCACATCCGTCACCACGCCTTTGGCCCAGCAAGGGGCGCAGCAGGTGGCATCGCAACTGCTGCTGCAGAAGAGCACGTCGGAGGACTCCACCACCAGCGAGGCCGCCTCCCCTCATCTCACCTCTTTCGCCGAGAGGGGAGTTCGAGGAGGAGGTGGAGGCGAGAGGCTGAGGGAGTCGATATCGCCTCACCCCTCGTTGCAGGAGAGGGAAGGAGGAGTGAGGCAGGAGCAGGAGGAGAGCATCCAGACCTGCACCAAAGCCATCGCCTCGCTCTGCATCGACTCGGAGGAGCTCGCCGAGAGAGGAGGAGGAGGAGGCGGCAGAGCTTCCTCCTCCTCTTCCTCTCCTTCTGCGTTGTCCCCCGACTCCCAGCAACAACAGCAGCAGCGCTCGCCATCCATCTCCATGTCGCCGCCGTCTCCTCACCCTTCGCCGTCTCCTCCTCAAGGTCCCGGGATTCAGCACTTTAGCGGCCTGGAGCTCAGGCCCCCCTACCCGTCGATCCCCGCCTCCCCTCACTCCTCCATCTCCTCCCCGTCTCCCTCCTGCTCCTCCTCCTCTCCTCACCCTCCCAGCCCCGGATGTGAAGCCCTTCAGCCCCCGACGGCGTCCAAACCTCTCAAGCCGGAGAGAGACAGGGAGGCAGAAAGCACAAAACGAAGCAAAGACGTGTCGTAGGGCTGCAGAGGAAGAAAAACACGAGGAGGACAAAACGATGGATTTTTTTTTTCTGTTTTTGGATAATAGGAAGGGATGAAGTGCAACAGAGAGAGAAAAATTACTTTTGCACACTTTACACACATATTCTTCTACTTCATTTTATACATACATGCACACACACACTCTCACTCTCTCTCATACATAAACACAATGCATAAAAAGAAAACAGCTCTTGTCAAAAAAAGAAAAAAGACTAAACTGACTTTGGACACTTTTGATGTTTGTGTTCGGCACGCCTGTTCTAACCGGGGCCTGCTCTCAGAAACTTTCATATTTAAAGACTTTAACAAAGAGGATCTGCATACGGTTACACATGTACGTTTAACCCCCACCGACACATGAGCCCGACCAAAACCTGCTAAAAAAAAAAAGGAAGAAAAAAAAGGACTCTAGTTAAGCGGTACGTCAAGAGAAAGATAAAAACAATTAATCAGACAGCTATGTGTGTGCCTTTTCTTTCATCTTATATGTCTGTTTGTGTTTGTTGCTTATATTCTTATAAGCCAACAAAGCAGGAAGGTAAATGTAAATACAATACTATCACAGTTTTGCGTATCAGCTTTGTAATAAATGCAATCCCTCCCCCTCTCATCCTCCTCCTCCTCCTTTTCCTCCCCCACCTCCTGTGTTTCTTTTCTTTTTTTTTTTTGGACACCTTAAAGTCTCGACAAGCGATGTGAAGTTATGGATATTACTATTACGTACGGTTGCACTAAAAAAACATATTTTTATATGAGTGAAATTTTAAAAAATGGCTTTTTTTGTGTACAGCAGCGATTCTATAATACTATTTATTATTGTTACCATGTTTCATAAATTGTAAATTTTTTTCTTAAATGTCGTGGATGCCTTTTTCTATGTAAAGCATGGGGTTTTTTGCTATCGCTTACATTAGGGCGAGGATATGTACACTGTACTATGGCTTTATATGTTAGACCTATTTATATACATCTAAGTGAGCCCCCTCTACTTGGAGGTATATACACATAGAAATAAGATTTACTAGAATATTTACCCAGCATATGAATACATACAGTATATAGAATCTATCAACCTGTCTATCTATCTATCTATCTATCTATCTATCTATCTATCTATCTATCTATCTATCTATCTATCTATCTATCTATCTATCTATCTATCTATCTGCACTTAACATTTAGAATGACATTCACACATTAAGGTTATGGTAGTTTGCTTGTACATTTTCTCTGCTGCTCTTTGCCTCTTTGTCCCTGGTTGTGATTTCTCTTGTTTTTTTGTTTTTTTTTTACTCACTTTCTTGGTATTATTTCTTGCTTTTTGATTTTTAACAAAGGCACAGACTTGCTCTCAGCATTAAGTGAATGAACATGCCTTCTTGCACCCTGGCATTCTTCTCAATTGTTGGTTTTAAACCCCTCAAAACCACCCCACCACCCAGAAAAATCAACACACACACACACACACACACACCTCCACACACCTCCCCAGAGCTTCATCTCCATCTTCGGTAGCTCCACATTTTGAAAAAAAAAAAACAAAAAACCACTTTGCTTGAATGAATGCAGTTTTTATAATTCGGATATCTGAGCGGGGAAAAAAAAACATTCCAGTCCATGTAAATATTCAGTCACCTCCCCTCCACATATACACGTTTCTTTGGCACATCGATGCACATTACGGCCGTGGCAATCAACCCACCAAAACTCGTATTTAACGGCTTTATTTCTGCACACACACACACTCACCAAACTCTGACAAATGCACCTTATATTTCGTAGGATCTCTGCTATGAAAGTCCCACGCAGTTTTTTTCTTTTTTTGCACCAAATTTTGATTAAAGTGGAAGTTTTTAGGAGGCTCTGAACCCCAAAATTGCCTGAATAAAAAAAAAAATCATAATAATACATAACAGTTGTGACATTGAGGCTTTCTGCACTGCTTTTTTTCGGACCCCTCTGTGACCCCTCCACCTCTCCTGGACATCCTTCGTGTAGCTAAGCAATATTTAGCCAAAACTCTGCTCACCAGCAGGGAGTGTATTTGTTGCAAGGCAACAATAAGCGTACTTAAAAATCCTAAAATCAGGAGAAGAAGGGAGCAGTCGGGGGTTGTGGTGATTTCAGTGACACAACTCTTTTCTCTTTGGACAGTTTTGGGTGGAGTCGGGCAGGCTGCAATGTGAGTGTGTTATCTCTGTATTCTGTATCGGTGTGTATTCGACCAGTATATCCTCTTCTTACGACTTTTTTCTATCTCGAATCCTCCCTCTGTTATGTACACTTATCATGATGACAATGATGTCTTTAAAAAAAAATCTCTTTCTCTCTCTTTCAAAGATATCAAAGCACAAGTCATTGTTTAGAAATGACAACAATATTTTAAAAAAAAAGGACAAAAAAAAGGTAAACGTGCATATAAAAGGGTAACTTTTGTGATGGTGTTCTGTGGAATTAATACAAATATCATGTATGAACCCAGTTGCAACAAGGAATCGCAGTAGAAGTGGAAAAAATGGATTGTTGTTTTCAAATAAATATGAATAGACTAACTTGTTGTTTGTGCTCATTTTTACTGCCTCTGACTGTGTTGAAGAGTTTATCCAAATTCTTTTAATTCTGGAAAAAATATAATTCTATGTAGTATCTAAATATGTCTCACTTTTACAACACTGTGCTCACTTTTGTCTTCTTCTCTGTCTTGTATTTTGTACACTATTATTACTGACAGCAATAGTAGAAATATAAATAATCTCAGTAATAAAAACAGATGTTGTACCAGTACCTGAAATGGAAAATGGAAAGTACAGTCAAATATTCCCAGTTGTGTCAGTAGCTGTAGAGGATTCATTATTATTAGAGATGCAATGAAATATTTACACACTGTTTGTCCTGGCTGAGCAATAACTGCACTGTCAGTTTGACATGTCGAGTGTGTTATTTAAAGAAAGTTAGGCTGAGGCTTTTTTAGTTAATAATATTAAACTTAGTGGGTGGAAACTTGCAGCTGTCAGGCCATTTCCACCGTGCTAGGTGAAGTGGATGCTTTTGAAACCATTCATATCGTATGTCTAAGGCTTGGGACTCTGTGGCATTCAATGTGGTCGAAATCATCACTGAAACATTACGTAAACTCGTGCCAATTAATTTTCTGATTGTCAGACTCTCTATATCAACAAAAGGGGAAAAAAAGGAACAAATAGTCAAATCTTAATATTGAACGGCCGAATCTGATTAGAATTACAAAATTCTTAGTCCCACTGTTTCCATCCTCTAACATTAAATAAATATTAGGCGCTGGTCCATCCAGGTACGCAGCAGGTGGTGCCAACTCTCCTTTCAGTGCCATAAAACTATTACAGAAGAAGACGGTGCAACAAGAAGATGTAATTAAAAGACCTTTAAGTCCCACGTTTCATGTACATCATCATTTATTCACTAAACCTGTTTCCATCGCACTTTGTCACATCTTGCTTTTATCAATACATCAACTTTCTCCAGCTCAGCCAAGCGGAAAACTTTATTGTGCAATAGTTTTGATAGACAGTTTTTCCACTCACAATGCATTCACAATGTACAGTGCACATAAAAATGGCTGCCTACACAGCATTCAGGAACTGGTAGGATCAAAGAAAATGAAAGCGACACAGTCACAAATAACAATTTCCCACCGTGTTTGTATTTTTACATTTTAAAATGAACTCTGTCACCTTGTCTGTCCTGCGGCCCCGCTCACTCAACTGTCAATCAAACATGTCCAACATCCCCTCAGAGGCTTAGAGACTAAAGGATCATTTCTGATTCCCAAATATGTTTTTTTTCTCCAGATAGAACAATAAAAACCCTGATTATAAAAGTAATGAGTTTTGTAATTTCAGTCAGACTACGAGTACTTTTTTTTTTTTTGAGCTGCATTTGTGCTAAAAAGACAAAAAATCAAAGGATGAAAAACCAACGTATCAGTGTCAGGAAATGTGGGAGGGATCCATCCATCTATCCTGTTTGTCTCTGCATCCCTACTGACAATAATGTCAATAATAAGGAAATGATGGCAGCAGCTGCAGTAATGGTGGTGTCAGCGGAAGCAGCAGTACTAATTCAAACCCCATCGAAGACAAACCATCTGTTTGAAAAATACTCTTTGATCGAGGTCAGCTAATAAGTCTTCACCACGTATGACTCCAACTGTACTCATTTCTTTATTCTGTCTTCGCCCTCCTCCTGGCTTTCTCTTATTTCTAATTTTAATGTAGTCTCTGTCATTAGCCATGTCCCACATATGTCTACCTGTCTACTCTTTTTGGTGGTGTGTGTGTGTGTTTTTTTTTCTTTTTGTTGACACAACTTCACTGGGTTGATGTCAACTTACATTTATTCTGTCAGTCTGTCCACATGTCGGTGAGTCCCATGGCCTTTGATAGAAGATGATCAAGGGAGTTATTTTGGTCCTGAATAGTGTTCGGAGGAATCACTTTCATCACTAGTTTGTAAGGTGTGAGTGTGAGTGCAGTTTTTATGGTTCACTGCTGCGAGCATATGGAAATCTCCCCTGAGACTCGTGTGTGTTGCTTTTGTGTGTGTGTATGTGTGTGTACGGATGTGTCGCTGTCTTTGTGTCTGTATTTGCAGGTGTGTCTGCATGTTGTTTGCATGCAGGTGCATCACGTCGTTACAGTATTCAGACAGATCGGAGTTCATGTTAGCCAATCAATCAAACAATCAATCTATTTGTTAATTCTTGCGTGTGTTTGCTTTCAGCTGCAGCAGATTAACACCTGATTAACACTTTTCCAGGTGTCTTTAACACCTCATTTCTGTTTGTTAAAATCCAAAGGCCTATTTCCTACAAACAGTGTGCATGAAAAGAGACATTTCTGAACAAAGAAATACATCAAATGTTCAAACACTGTTTACCACCAGGAAATTTAATATTACAACATACCTTATATCTATATTGGCAAAATAGGTCAGCTCTTCATGCTTTCCAAAATGATCCATATGACTTGTTTGATGCACCCTTCCTGAGCTTTTTAGTCATGTTCCATCATAGAAAACTTCATGAAAGTTCAACAGAAATTGCAATTATTGCCCCAAGTTTGCAGTCATAAATCATCTTAGTTATTTTTAATTTATTGTTTATAGTTGCTTAATATTGAGAAAGAAATGAGTAAAATATCAGATACCAAACAGGATGTGTCACTATTGTGTTTAACTGACAGGCTGAGCACCAGCAGGGGAACAAAGACAAATCACTGCCTATTTTATCAGTTTATGCACCAGCAAACTTAAAAAAGCAGTTTCTGTCTTGATGTTAGTGTCACCATGATAAAACCTTCACATCACTGCTTCGTGCAAATACGGTTTAAAATGAAATGATTTAATTGGCTGCATAAAAAGAAGCTGATCGTCTACAGTTCGTGGATGGAGAACCACGAGTTCAGAAAAAGGGGGCACAATCATGATAAAAAAGTTTCATTTAAGTCAGACTTCAGATTGGTGATCCAGATTCATGACAACTCGAGTCAACATGAAACTCGTTGCTTCCTCATTTGTCCACTCTGTTTGGCAGCAGACCTGCTCACATGATAAAAAATGAAAATAATCACAAACCATCAGTCCTCTGCTGTGGGGATCACGAGCTGTTAAAAATATCTCTTCTGCTGTTTCTCTGTCACATTCTTTATCTCACATTTCGACTGTCATAATTCATTATGAAGTGTTTTGCACGCAATAATTATGCACGAGTTCACAACTGGGAGTTATTTTGCAAACTCACGCTATCGCCGCCAAGCAGCGTCAGAGCCGCAGCCCGACCGACACGGCACAGACAGATCTCTGAGTGCACCCTGGGAAAGCTCTCATTTCTGGTTGTGTGTCACCCAAATCGGCTTGTTTACATGCCTTGATGGTTAGTAGCAAACAGCCTGTGGTGGGACACCCCTTGTGTGTGTGTGTGTGTGTGTGTGTGTGTGTGTAAAGGGAATACCACGTTTAGCTGCAGAGCCGTTCCCAGCTGTAATTAACTCTAAAGATAAAGCAGGGTTTTCTCCTCCTGCCAGGTTTTTAGGAGATTTCTCTGCATCATTTAGAAAATTTCAGCTTACCGATGATCCACCAAACAGCACGTACAGCACTTAACTTAAACGTCTCGTTCATATAAAGAGCTCTTATATATATGAAATTTTAGCATAACTATTTTTATGTTGGGTCTTCCAACTTCAAAATGTATTTTTTCCTGGAGGGGAGCCCAAAACATAAAAGTTCATGTACAAAACAGCCTGTTGTTCTGCACTGCCAATGACTGCAGATAGTTTAACTCAAAAGACGTTGGCTGCACAATTTTTTGTCATAATTTTAGATCTTTGAGCTTCTTGAAAATATCAAGTCATTCCAAGTCAAGTTCCTGTCACACTGCTGCTTCAGTTATTTTTTATGATGCTCTGTTCTTGTCTCCACTAACATCCCTCATACATTTCACAGGAACTCTCCAGACTTGCTGTTCTCCATCCAACCACCAGGGGGCCTCAGACTTCCCCACCTGTCCGAGTCACCTGACTCCTGCATCCACCTGCTCATCTGTTCCTCTTTCCTCAGTTTACCCTCCACAGTGTTTATACTGGCCCACGTCCACCAGCACTGTACCTTTTACCTGCCCTGTTCCTGTTAATCTGCGGACTCTCAGCTGCTTCTGTTTGGACTCACTACCTCCACCTGCAAGTAAGTTTGACTTTGCATCATCGTTTAAACCACCGACTCACTGAGCTCTTCCTGTCTGTGTCAAATCAAGCGAGAAATCACCCGACGAAGTCACGTAACTCAACTCTGAATCTGTCATAATGTGTCAGACTGTGTCAGAAAATGTGGGAATAATTTCCTTTTTTGTATCATAATCATTCATGTTATACATCTCCGTACTTTCTTTAACCTATTTTTTGCATCATCCAGAAAGGAACTGCTATTGGAAGATTTTTCTTCATTGAAAAAGAAAAGTAAGTCATGCAGGTCCGAGCCAACGCTGAATGAAGGAAATGATTTGAGTTTTATTTCTTGGACTGAAGTTAAAGCTGCGTGAGTGACGTTTGTTGCATTAATGAGAGATTCTGCTGTTTAAGACTTTTTAAGACTACAAGCAAGTACAGACCAGACTTCACTGGACTTTTCAGATGTTTTGACAACAAATGTCATTCTGTGACAAACTTATTTAATTATGAGAATTTTCTGCCTCTCGTCTGTGTGCAGCTTTCTGTGGTTGCAAACTGAAGAGATGCAGCTCAGACATCTGTCTCTTCAACTGTTTCCTCCGGCTCCTCCTGGAGGATCTTCAGACGTTCCCAGACCTGACCCAGCTCTGCAGCCTGTTCTGGGTTTGCCCCGGAAATCTCCTCCCAGTCGGACTCGCCTCGGAAATCCTGGCTCCTTTTTCGATGCGGTTTTTCAAATCCTCATACCGAAAATGACAAAAAGGGTTGTTTGTCGGTGCTTTTTAAAACGACTGCCTGCGTAGCAAAGAGAAACCAATGCTGACTGAGTGTGAATCTGCTGTCAGAGTGTCTGTAATGTATGTTTTCAGGACCTCTTCCACCTTTTGCCACAAGCGAGTCCATTTGTTATTTGATGACTGCGAGAGGTCACTTCTCTTATCGTCTCTATAGCTCACTGCTGCGTAATGTCAAAACAAAACAAAACACGACACTCTGAGATCTTCATTTCCTCTGGTCGGTGATTTTTGTCTTTCTTTTTATCTGGAACTTGAAAGTTGTCGGGAAATTCCCACTGAGGAAGTCTTGAAAAGCAGGTTTGTGGTTTACAGCTGAATTTAGACGCACAAGTTGTCGACATTATCCAGCTCATCATAATGAATACGCAGAAGATATTTTAGACATCTGACTCCATATGTAACATTAAAGAAACCTCAAATATTTACCATTAAGCCGGCGTTCAGTGTCACCTGCCAGACACCCAGTTTGTTTTCCTTTTTTCAGTTTCTTTTAGCATGTTTTGTTGTTTTCATTATAATTAACAGCTTAAATTTAGTTATATAACCCACATGTTGCAGTATGACCAACAGATGAACCCTTGACTTAGTCTGAATGAGCCAAATCCTCCTACTAATAAATAAGTTTGTCTATTTACGTTTCTAATTTGACTTTTAGTGGGTTTATTTCCTGTTTTACTCCCTAATTAATTTGGTAAATACAGTGTTGACACAAGCCACCGCAAAGTAAACATGCTGAAACTGCTTTTCTGCAGCACTGATCAACGTGAACAAGTATCTTTAAACTGCATCATTGCTTTTGCATGTGAGGCCCGGCTTCAGCACATTATTTGGATGTTGTCACTCAGCGGGACGCGGCCTGAACAGTTTGTCATTTCGACTTTCAGCGGAGAACCGCACGGATAATTTCGCGATGAGTCGTGGAAAACGTTGGCTGAATGATGGGTGGACTGTGACTGGGCAAATGATGCAGCATCTGTCAGGCTGCAAACGGACAAGTCTTTTTCAACTGTGCAGCACGGATCAATTTTTTTTTGTGGTTAAACTGTTGAAAGGCAGGAAAAGACAAACCTGATTGTTGACTCGACTTTAGAAATCTTTTTCATTGGTCCCCTGAATATTAATGATGATGATGCTCACTGGTCTTTCTCAGCTGCTGGAGATACTAAAAACCCCCATTTTCACCAAACCACAAAGGACTGGCTGAATGGAGATAAAAAGAAATACGAGTCAATTAAATCAACAGGTGTTTTCAGTGGAAATGGACTCTCTGAGGCTATTGTTTGTCCTACTTAGCAACCGTAACCAAGGAGTGCGGAGGAGAGGCGAGACTTGACAAAGGGTCAATTTGGCCTAAAAGTGGTTTAGTCTGCCCCCACCCCCCCCTCGCGTGCCTGAGCGATCCAGCGTCTCCGCCAACGCTTTAAAATCCGCACAGATCCACTTTCAGCTGCTCAGAAGAAGGTCTGAGAGCATTTTCAGGTTTTTCGTCCCTGCAGGAGGAGAAGAGAAACGTCACATCAAACAGCGTCGCAGCTGATCACTGACTTACTTACAGGGAAACACACGTACATAAATGTGTGAGATAAAATGAAGGGTGTGTGTCTGTACTTGAACACACACACAGCCATGGGTGGTCTGTGCATGTGTGTGCGTGTGTGTGTGCACATTTGATGGTCTGTGTGTGTGTGTGTGTCATGGAGGCATCTGTTCATTGGAATAAACAACTTTCCATTTTTAGCTGCCAGGAAAAAAAAAAGATGGAATTAGCTAAAATCCCCCCCTGTATGCGTGTGTGTGTGTGTGTGTGTGTGTGTCCAAATGGAAAGGGAGATAGCTCAATTTGAATTTATTTATTTATTTTCTTCTGAGGGAGATGCCAGGAGGAACAATTCTAAAATTAATCCCTTTTGTCTTTAAAGAGGAGAGGAGGTGAAACGAACTGAGAGTGAAAGAGGAGAAGAGTCTGTTTTTCTAAATGAACGCAACAAAGGAGAAAGGAAAGAGGAGGTCAGAAGACGAGATGAGATGCAAAAAATAGGAAGGATCGCCTGGAAAGAACTGCTGATTGTCTTTACACTCGCTTTGCTTTTTGCTCCTCTCTTTTTTTTGCATCTGATATTTTATGAAGGAAAAAAATCAACACCTTCTTTATCTGATTTTTAAAATAAACCGTAAAGGAGAGAGGAAACCAGAGAAATAAAAGTGGAGACTCTTAATGGGAGAAAGAGGACATTTCACAGAGGCCACACATGAAGATGAGAAGACAGAAACCAGTGGAAGAAAAGATATATATATTTTTTTTCATCTAAACAGGAGAGGAAAGAGGAGGTGATGATCTCCAAAACAAGAGAGGATAAAAGGTGAGATGAGGTGAAAGGGTGGAAGCTGGAGAAAAGAGCAGTGAAGCTTTAAATATTTGAAGAGCAGAAAGACACAAGAAGAGGAGGACACTGTAGACGAGTGGACGACAGGCGAGGACGAAGTGAAAGAGGAAAGGATGGAGAGAAAACCTCCTTCCTCCTCTGTGATCTCCAAGAGGATGAAGGACAGGAGGAGAAATAAGGTGTCATGACAGGAAAAAATGAGAAGGGAGGAAGGATGGACGGATGGAAACTGAGACGTGGAGACAAAGCAAGTTAAAAAAGGTGTTTTTCCCAAAACAAGATGATGATGCAAAAGAACAAAAACAAAGAGGAAAGAGCTCAGAGGATGGAAATAATTCATAATATTAACAAGAAAGTGAGAGGAGAGTGCTGTGGAAACCAGGTAAGAAAAGAGCTGAGAGGAAAAACAAAGAGGTCTTCCTCACTGTTATGTCAAAAATAAGAGGAGGTGGTGTGAGCACAGCTGCACACTGACCCCTGTTGGCGGGTGGAGGCACTGCATGCAGAGCTGTGGTCATTTGGAAGAAATGAGAAATGTTGTTTTTCCTTCTGTTTCCTGGAAGGGCATCAAGAAACTCAAAAAGCGGCCATTAAAACACCCTGAGTCATGGAGGGACGCTGGGATCAAAACGCGTTATTATTTCATCAAAAGGACAAAAACCACACCTCAAACACGAGAGTAAAAATTTAAAACATGATTGCTCACTTTCAAAGCAGCCAAGGACTTCCAGGTAGCAGCTGGCATCGGACCGCCTGAAAAAACTGCTGATTGTCTTTTTTTTCTCTCCAGCTCTGGGTTGAATTACATGAACAACAGGTGTAATTTGTGAATCACCAGCCTTTCTGTAATCTGTGTAGATGTCCTGTTTCTGTGTGTGTGTGTGTGTGTATGAGTGAATCAGGCCTAGTGTCTAACCAGCACCAGATGTGGACACAGATCAAGTTGTTTACCGCCGCATGTTTGCCGGTTGTTTACCGGAACGTCCCGTTTTGTTTGTGGTGGGGAGTCAGAGGCTGCTGCGACCCCCCTCTGAGGAGATATTTGCTGTTTATCTGCTGCCATTTGTTTGATTAAAACCTGTTTTTTCCATCTTAAATTGCAAGACCAAAGCTCCGCGTGTGAGTAGTTAAACAGAAGTTATGAACGTGACATGTTAAAGGACGACGCTGCATTTTTAAGAGGCAGGCGATGGGCAAATCTGGGCTGTGTGCAAAAGTTAAAATGTAGTTTGTAACTGATGCACTTCCTCTGATTGCAATGATAGTGTGTTTGATGTTACTCTACACTGAGCGGTCACATCCAGACTGTGGAGGTCAAACAGAGGCGGTAATATTGTGTTTTTCACAAAGACTGTTATAATTTATATCTCAGAGTAGCGCTTTAAGGCCGGATAACCTCCACATTAACACATTCGCCTGTCGGAGGCTGACTGTGATTAACCAAAACATCTCCGCTTTCGCTGTCGGTGTAAATGTGTTCGCTTCCTCTCTGAGAACACAACACATAAATCATCTGCCAGATTCATCTAAATGTATGCAGGTTTAGATTTTTATTTATTTATCTGCATGTTTTTCACAGTGCAGGGTAAAATCCAATTCAATTCAAAACATAAATATAATCAGACATTTAAAAGGAAAATCTGGCTCTTCATATCATTTTCAAAGATTATAAATGTGTGTATCCATCTGAAGTCAATTTCTTTCAAGAATAATGGGAAAAAACAAGTAAAAAAGTTGCTCTGTGACTGCTGGTATGCTGCTGATATGTCATCTTGTTTCTGCTGCCCCCAACAGGCCAAAAAAAAAAAAGGTTTGGATGGTTTATATGGAGCCCCTAATGAGACATGCAAAAACAAATATAAATTTCTGGTGTGCACTACTCTCTCTGAGTACTCTTTCAGGTAGGCTGGTTTCAGTTTCCAGAGCTGGCAAAAGACCATTAAGCTCATTTTATTAAAAAGAATGATGCTCAAGTTATCTTACTCTTATTGTCTGTTTTTTTAAGCTCTGATTGGTGTAAAAATCAGTGTGGTCTAGATGTGAAAAAAGACAGTGAAATGCGCCTTTATTTGTATTTTTCCAAATACAATAAAGGTTATACAAAACTAATAGTGGGTCTCAGACAAAGTTGATGTTTGACCTAAAATGCAGTCAGTCAGCATGTTCAGTTAATTTTCCCTTAACTTTCCCCTTAACTGCTGCATAGAAGCAATGAATGTGAAACTAACTTCAGCGTCATCTAAAGGGAACGGCAGCAGAGGTGGATATATTCAGTTTCCTGAAAATGCAAAATATACGTGATAGTATCATCAACCAAGTAAAAGATGAAGGTAAATGATCCCTCTGTTAACTCATTGCATGCTCTGAAAGTAAAATGTAAACTTTTCATGAGCACAGGAAAATTTCTGGTGCGCACTAGACTTGTTTTTTTTTCTACATGTCCCCTTAGAGGCTCCGTAGATTTAAGATTAAAAACAACATTTATTTTCTTAAGAGATTTTTGCATCATCCCTCTACATCTTGATTGATGATGATGTTCTCTGTACATGTGGCATCTATTGCATGTCTGTCCATCCTTCCTCTTCCTCAGGTTTCTTCTTTTTCCCATAAAGTGTTTTTCCTGACACGGTTCGAGGGTCTAAGGACAGAGGGTGTCACAACTGTACAGAGTGTAAAGCCCTCAGAGGCAAACGATGTTTGTGATTTTGGGCTTTAAATAAACAAATTTGAGAATTTAAATCTTTTAGCAAATCATGTGCAGGTTATGACATCTGGCATGTTAAATATCAGCACAGTGTAACACAAAGGTAGCTAACATTAGCACAGTTGAAGTCTTAAATCTCAGTAACAGAGCAGATCAGAGACCGGCGGCAGAAGAAGTGGAGAGGAAGATCTGCTGATGGTGCAGATGTAGCCGGAGGCAGATCCAGCCTCGTTTTTTAGAGGATCCTCCCCGTGGGTTCCTTTCACGCCGGGCTCCTCCTCACCACCTGTACCTGCGGCCTTTTGGCTGACCACGCAGAAAGGCTTGTTAGCTTTTATGGACTTTTCTATTTTCTATTTTTATCAGCTCGATTTGGGAATGCAGCTGGGAGAATGTGCTGAGATGCGTCTTTAGTTTTATTGAATAATTGGACTTAGTTTGTGGACACAAAGTCGTTTTTGGAGCCAAATTTAAAGCGTTGGAGCTCGGCCCTCCCTCCCTTGAAGGTCGACTGCTCCCAATTTGTTTCAATCTGTCTGACAAACTGGTGTGGCTCTGTACTAGTTTGCAGTTTTTGTGCCATTTCCTGCTCCTAAAAAACAGAATAAATTACAGACATAATTACAAATAGTGTTTGGTGTGATCCAACGGGAAGTTTCACTTTCTGCATGTGTGTTGTGCAATCTGATGTTAAGTAAAGTGACTTTACTCATTCATGTGCAAAATAATAATAATTTACAACATTGTTAACACCTTATATTTGTTTACAGGCTTCATCTAAAGCTTTTTTAATGCCCACCACAGACTCCTCTCCCAGGATCCTCTCCATCTGGGTGTCCTCCAGGTGGCCACGTTGGCAGCCTCCCATCATCCAGACTGTTCATCACAGCCGAGGTTGGACGCTGCCAGTCCAGCGTGACGGCCAAAAAAACACTCTCTTTAAAAAATATATCAAAAGGTTCAGCTCTATTTAAAGCTGTAAATAACATATGGTCGCTGATCTGATCGTCATGTAACGGATGGTATCTGCTTCTCCGGTGTTTATTTCAGTTAAAAATCACATGGAAAGTCAGTGATGTGCTCTTTTTTGTTTTGGGTTTATTTTTGTGTTTCTTGCAGCAACTCAAGAGTAAACTTAAAACTCCACCGATGTATATATATTTTTTTATCTTTGTAATATCGAAGAAGCTGCTTGTAGTACTAAACAGTGAATTATCATCGTCTCTGCAGCTCTACGAAGCCCCTTCAGCCTTTTTGTTTTTATTTGTACAACACATTTACTGTCTAGTTCAGTCTCAGTGCCCTCAAGAGCCCAGCATCCTTCAGACAAAGAAGTTCAAACAAAGTGCCGTCTGATCATTTCGAGACAAAAATTATTTAGCTCTGAATGGCCACACTCGAGGCAGAGTACCATGAAAAGCGAAGGCTGAATCACAGTAAATCATCCAAACAGGGATAACTGCACATTTTCAGGCAGTTTCTCCTTGAAGGTATTCATGGTGTCGTACAATTTTCTTCGTCCACACATTCGGCCAGTCACGCCACAAAGTAGATGGATAGACGACAATATTGATCCTTGGAGGGAAATTTAAGTTGTCATAGCAGCCAGGTACTACGGGGCACCTAAGAGGGCATGCAAAAAAAAAAAAAGAGTCTAGTCCGCACTAGAAATTTTCCCATGTTCATGAGAAAGTTTCACATGCTGACAGAAAAAGTTTACATTTTACCTTCAGAGCATGCGGTGAGTTAACAGAGGGATCATTTTCCTTCATCTTTTAGTTGGTTGATGATACTATCAGGTATATTTTGTGTTTTCAGTAAAGAGAATATATCCACCTGTGTAGATGACGCTGAAGTTAGCTTCAGATTCACTGCTTCCAATACAGCAGTTAAGGGGAAAGTTAAGGGGAAATTAACTGAACATTTGCACTGTTTGTCCATTGATTGTTTGTTTTTTGAACCTCTTGTTGATGTAAAATCATTTTGGGCATTTTAAGTCAAACAAGAACTTTGTCTGAGACCCACTAATAGTTTTGTATAACCTTTATTGTGTTTGTGCTTTTTTTACATCAAGGCCACTTTGGACCGGGTCTAGATCAGGAACCACTATACGACTTCTCAGACCTGCCAAAAATGATTTTACATCAACAAGAGTTACGAACAATGGACAGTCAATGGACAAACAGTCAGTCAGCATGTTCAGTTCAATTTTCCCTTAACTTTCCTTTCCTTAACTGCCAGATCGGAAGCTGCGAATCTGAAGCTAACTTCAGCGTCGTTCTCTTTAATAAAATGAGCTTAATGGTCTTTTGCCGGCTCTGGGAAACTTTAACTAGCCAACCTGAAAGAATATCACGTGAGCACAAGAAAGTTTTAATAACTAGCTGGCGAAGACTCTGATATTTTGATTAGGAGGGGAAAAAACATGGAAGAACATAAGGGAAAATAAAGAAGATAACATTTTTTGTGGATTTTTTCTGCCCCCTAGTGGCCAGAAAACGATAAATGCAGCTTTAAATTTGTAGATTAGTGACAAAAGAAACAAAAAAACATGATGATTAAGGCTCAGAAGCCACAGAAATGAGGTGTGAGAAATGTGTGAAAATGGATTTATTACAAGTCTTTCCATATTATAAATACTTTGGTGAGCTCAGTTTTATCGTTGTCAATAGCAATCATGGCCAAAAGTAGAAAAATAAAGTGGAATGTTCCTTTTTAAATTCTGTAACTAAAGTTTATTTTCACCTTCAGAGGCCGACGTACGGACCGTCTTTGTTTGTGATTTAATATCCTGACAACAAAACTCCTCGTCCTCCTCGCTGCCAGACTGAGAGTGTGCAGACCGAGTCTTTACAGGAGTGACATTACCCACAGTGCCTTGCAGGACGTGTCAACGCCAGTTGAGTTGTGGCTGGAGCTGGAACTGCTGTGTGTGTGTGTGTGTGACTATAAAAGTAACTTGCTTATGATCCAACACGCCCTTGCTCTTTCTTATAGACATCAACTGAATTGATTGTGTGTGTGTGTGTGTGTCCTGCAGGAGATTTATTGTACTCACCGATATTAAGAAGGAACACCATCAATAAACTCACACCAAACACACACACACACACACGTTTGTACCTTGAAGTTGTGGAGATACTTTGACAGGAGTGAAAAGTCTGCCAAGACCTGACTCACCGTGTGTGTGTGTGTGTGTGTGTGTGTGTGTGTGACTCAGTTAAGCAGTTCTTATGAGCTCCAACATTTCTTTTTGGGACTTCCCCACAATAATAATGCTGATTTAATGGTTGAAATGAAGGTTTGGATAATGTTTGAAGAATAATCCAATATGTATATTATGTGTGTGTGTGTGTGCGTGTGTGTGTGTGTGTGTATTTGCATGGTCAGAGTGAGAAATTTACTTTTATTGATCATGCAGAGAAAACCGGCATCATCCCGAAACATCCAGTTTTTCTTTAATTGCAGCTTTAAGGTCGTCCGGTCGGCTCAGTGTTGTTCCAGCTTGTCTTTGAGGCTGTATGATGTTCACTGATATAACTTATTTTTATGGAAATGGAAAGAAATATTTCTTGTCTTGTGCATCAATTTATGCAGATTTTCTAACGTTAATGCCAACATATTTGATATATTTGAACATTTTTGGCTCTCAGTTAGAATTTCAATCAAATTTGGTGGATTTGAACAAAAGTAGATTTTTCAGACATTTTATAAAAGTAAACATCTAAAAAATCGACCCTTTAAACAAACCCGGTCACCACTGAGATGCTGTCAGCTGTTTTTAAGCTGTCCTTAGATGTTTACATCTGAGAGGTAGAAATAAAGTCAATATGCATATTTTTTTGTGTTTTAATTGTCTTTTAATAATCTCGTTTTACATACATATACAGTAGGTACATATGATTGTATGCACACATACATAATGTAACTCTATATTGACATTTTGATTGGCAGGTGGTATTTTGAGTTTGCAGTTTTTTGTCAGCACATCTGTCATTTGCTGCTTGTTCAAAATAATAAATAAGTTCACTGAGCTTCAGTAATAATAATAATATGAAATTAGGAGGTATTATACAGTCGTGGCCCAGCTCGTGTTTCACTGCTTTAGTTCAGCCTGACTCAGGAACTCATTTGTGCTTCATGAGAGGAACCTGACTAAACGTTACAGTAAATAAAAGAACAAAAATCCAGTTTAATGAACATGCAGGTCATTTATTCTCCATGTACAACACATCAGAGGGAAGTTTGGGAAAGATCATAGATTTACTTGAAATATTGACTTAACTTAAACTAAAGACTAAAAAAGAAAATAAAACCCTCTTTTTTGTGTGTGTTTATTTTAATTCCTCTGGAAGCTCGTCATGATGGGAGAAAAGAGGTGAAACTCTCAGCAGATGACGACTCTGCAGCACTGAGTGCAGCAAGAACAGGCAGAGAGGAAAGACATGAATGTGGGGGAGAGGCTGGTGGCATTTATAATCTGTGTGACGCACAAGGTGGACTCTGTGTGTGTGTGTGTTATTCATAGTCCTCATTGGCGCGTCATCAGCTCCGAGCAACCCACTGCTGTTTCAGAAAGTCACGCTGCGATGCAACATGTTAACCATCAGCACGCGTTATGGCCCTCTCCCAACTACACACCGAGCTCTGTGTGTGTGTGTGTGTGTGTGTCATTAGCATTGTGAATAAACCTCGTCTTCTATCAACTGTTATGCAAACATGAGATTTCCACAGACACAAATCAGTTTAGATACACAAGAATAATTAAGGAAAACAGGAAAATTCATGTTTTGATTCAACTCATATATACTAATTATTTTTTAAAATACAGTTGTGATGTTTATATAAAGATTTAACTGATTTTTCTAGACTTTATCTTTCTTTTCTTGCTTCCTATTGTTCATTTGTTCACGCAGAAAAAAATATGAGTGAAAATAACTGAAAATTCGAATCATCAATCAAACTTGCATCCATTTCTTTTGCAGATTCAGTTAAAGTTTGTGCTACGTTGAAGGGAAACCTGCCTTTTTTCAGTTATTTCCCTCTGTTTTTTAACATGCAATCCAGTGTGTCTTACCACAAGCTTAAACATACAAACACACTGAATGAAGACATCTGAAAGTTGTCAGCTTTTACATAAAATAAAATCTTTTATTCAGAGCAGTAAAACATCACATGGCATCAGTTCAACAATCTAAATTCATGAAACAGTTAAGAGAAGGTGACATAAAAGAAGATTTCAGTTCTCATCCTTGCTTTTCCTAGAAGATTCAGAGTTCAGAGAAACTCCTGTAAAAGCTGAGCTGACTCTGCCAAACCGATCCGTCTCCGTGTTACATGAAGATCGCTTATTTTTCCCTCAAGCCATGCCAGGAGACGTCAATGCCAAGTGTGTCCTAACATGTTTTCAGCGTGTTTTCAAGCTTCAAAGTGCCACTGCAGGAACTCTCAGAGTCACCAAACCCCATAAAGACAGAAAGAAAACACTGTAAAACTGCAATGAGGAGAAATTCGCAGTGGGCTGTTTTTGGTTTCTGGAGCAATTACAACCTTTAAAAAAAATACATGAGCTTGAGCCTATGCATAGTAGTGTTATTTTAACCCATTCATAAAGCTCTTCATATGTGGTTGGCTGATGAGGCTTACTGGAAACACTTTGGCAGGACAGACTCGCTCGGTGGAAAAATATTTTGCACTCTGACATTTGCTCCATTTGTCGTCTATTACCGGACCAATTTAATTTTTGCTGAAGCTCTGTTTTTTTTTTATTTAATTGGATTTAATTTAATGCAAATCGCATAATTGTCACTTTAAAACCTCTATTGCACACTACCTCACTATACTGACTGTTGTATATTGTTGTGTAATCACAGTGTCATGCATTTTCATTTGCAGTTCATCCTTATTTATTCTGTTTATTTATATTTATCTACTTAGCTTAAATATGCTTATTCTATCTGGTTTATTTTGTACTATTCTACTTTTTATACTACTTATTCTACTTTTTATACTCATTCTACTGCTTGGCCTTGCACCGGGACCAGGGTAACTAATCTCGTTCCATCTCCATGTTTAACATGTGTTGAAATGACAATAAAACTCCTTAAATCCTTGAATCCTTGAAAAATCCTCCTTCCTACACTTCCCATAATGCTCAGCGGCATCCTCTGTTAGACCTTTTCTACCTGTAAAAGTCTTTTAAAATTTATCTCCTCAGCTTACAGTGTGCACTTTAAGTTTATGGTCAGAAAATGAAGGTGTTATTATTATTATATATTATTATTATATATTATTGTTATTGTTGTTGTTGTTGTTGTGGTTGTTGTTATTGTTATTTTTCAGCAAAGGTGTGCTCAGGTGGGTGGGTCCATTATAAATTAAACATAAGTGCTCCCAAATAATCCTCCACAGCTAACATGTAAAATGTCTCAAATATCAACTTCTCAGAAGCATCTTTGTGATAAGTTTGGTGGCATCTGTATTATTTTGGGCTAATCAATAAATAAATATTAAAGCAGATGATGTACTTTTGCATTATTAATCCCTTCAGGTCAGTTTCAATCCATTAGTTTTTTGTAATGTTCAGTGGTATGATGTAACTGACTACATTTACTTGAGTACGATACTGAAGTACAAATTTAAAGTACTCTATTTGAGTATTTTCTACTTTGTACTTTTGCTCCATACATCTCAGAGGGAAATATTGCACTTTGTCACATGAGACATTTTTTCTGCATTGAGTAAGATAAAATAAGATTTATTAATCCTAGATTAGGAAAATTCACTTGTTACAGCAGCTCAAATATGAAAAGAAGTACAAAATATAGATATAAATAATAATATAGAAGATAAAAAAGACAAATACGCTGTATACATCCTTCATATGTACAAATTGCACTAGAAATAGTACTTTTACTTTTTTAAGCGTGACATTTTTAAAAAGTACATTTTACTTTTATATAAATACGCAAGTAATAATTACTGTATGATGTATAATAGTATTACAGTTATGTAGGACTTGTCTCCTATAACTCTATTTACCTCTGACCTTTACCTTTTTAAAGGTTTTAATTTTCAAAAAGGATGTATTATTATTATTATTATTAGTAGTAGTATTGGTATTGGTATTGGTATTATTATTATTATTATTATTATTATTATTATTATTATTATTATTATTATTATTATTAGTTATTAGTAGTAGTAGTAGTAGTAGTAGTACTAGTATTGTATTGCAGTACATACTTTGACCTTTCCTTGAAACCGTCCATCACTGGTCATGGTTGTGGTCTGACTTCTTCTGTCAGTGTCAGTATGAGCTGCTTTGGATCTCTAAAACCTAAAATGTGAGACACAAAGAGCTCAGTGGGTCACTGTGATGGTTTGATAGATGGAGGGGAGGGGAGGCCACAGTTTGGCTGCAGGATTGGGCCTGAGGTTTGGATGTGGTGGTGGCGGCGGCGCTCATGCGAAATTGTGCCCGACAACCAAAATGTTCCTTTCCACAGGCAAAATGACAAACAATCAAGTATCATTTCATCTGTTACGCTCTGTTCCATATTCAGTGTGTTCGTGGGAGGAGAGCGGCCTCCTCCTCATGTATGTTTCTGAGAGGCGGCAGAGAAACAGACTCAACCTTCAGTCCTCTGAGTGAATCAACATTTACATCGCTCCCACTGTTTCAGGTTTCCTCACGAGTGTCCGTCAGTCTTATTCTGATCATGTAGAAGCAGCTTTGTAAGAATCAGATTTCATTTGATCATGATGCAATGATCATTTTAATCCCAAATGTCAGAGAGAGTAAATAATCCAGTGATTTATAAAGAGAATATTTTGTGATTCCATTCATGACAGAGGACATTTCCTTCATAGTGAATTCAGTGAGTCATTAATCAGTCTGAACACCACTGAGCTGAATATGAACTTTATTTCATTTCATCATAATACAATAACTTCACTTTCACCTCTACAGTATGAGGCTTATGTTCCCTTTAGGTTAATGATTTATATTCATTTCAGACGTGAAGGGGACATTTCAAAGGTTGAAGGTTTGTTTTGATATTTTTGTCTTGTCTGTAAAGAAATTCACACTAAACCACAGTATAAAAAATAATATCAATTAAAGGTATGAGAAAGTCGACTCTTTCTTGATGACTTTAATCTACAGTTACTATAGTTTTACTCTGATGTAATGACATTTGATTATGATGACGATTATGTATAACACAATAACAATATGAATAATAATAAACAAATAACAAATTAACAATACAAGCAGAAATTAATGTAACAGTTCCTCTGCTCCACTGATCGATCAGTGTGGGCGGTGAATGACGATGTTATTTTTACGGTCACAAAAAATCCACAAAGGTTCATTGTCATTTAGCACTGAAAACTTAACAATCACAACAAAAACTATTACATATTACATATTCAACTCAGTACAACACTTCAATGCTTTGCTCATCCCGTGACAACATTGATGACTTCAGTAAAAAAACAAAACAAAAGCAATAAGACTTCAGGTGACAGTGAGACTCACTGACACCTGAAGTCAAATATAGAAAGTCAATATAGTCAAATATAGAAATGAGAGTTCTCTACATAGAGGACTCTTACTTCTGACAGCTCACAGAGAGTTGCAGAGGAGTTGCGTCCAAATCCAAATCCAGGATAGAGAGGTTCGGTGAATGTGCTGTTGAAAGTGTAGAGATGGGTCAGTCTGCCTGAAGAGACTCTGTAGAAGGACAGAGTGCCAGCAGGACAGTCCAGATACACTGCAACTCTGTGAGATACAGAGTAGGAGGAGACAGGAAGGTCTTCTTCTCTCTTATTGTGCCAGACAGAGTAACCGTCTTCAAAGCACTGCAGACTCCAGGACTGATGATTCTTTCCAAACCAACTGTGATCAGCGTCTCCTCCCCTCCTTCTGATTCCTTTGTATGTCACTGCTATAAGAACTTTTCCTTCCCATTCAACCTCCCAGTAACAGCGATCAGTCAGACCGTTTGTACACAGAACCTGACAGGTGGTGAAACCTCTCTTCAGTGACAGGATAAGGCTGCTTCTCTCTGACTGCTGTCATCTTTCTGTTGTTGTCAGAGAGTCTGATATATTGCTGTGTTGTGTTTGAGTCCAGTGTGAGTTCACAAGCATCTGAAAAGGACAAAACAGAAGAGTTTTATGTTAGCTGTTATGTTTATACACAGTTTAATTCATAGTTTAATTTATTAACAGATCATCATTCATTTCTTCAGTTTGTATCAGTGCATATGGGAGATGAGAACGGTCATGCCTGCTATTATTTTTTTAATGCCGTTATCTCAATATCACAAGTTAATAATGTCATTATCTCAAGATAACAAATCTTGTTTTCTGGTGATAACTGGATAATTGATAGTGTGTGGTTCATTTGAACACAGCTGATTGCAACTTTCAAGATCACTGTGATGACTGTCAGGAAGGATCCATAACTGATCAATAATTAAGGCCTAAATGTGGAGTTTGCTTTGCTGCAGTTTCTTCATTGGAGCAGACAATCTGGTTTTATAGTCTCCAAAGATGAGAGGTTGGAAATAAACACACAAACATCACAAGGAACAAGAGGAAAACACACTCTTCTTTCTCCTGATAACAGGTTAATAATCTTGTTATCTCGAGAGATTTATTTTTAACAGCATTAAAAATAAAAATTGCAAGCACGGCCATTCTTAACTTCCATAAGTGTCCACAAAGTGTCACAATGAAATGTTTTTGTTTCCTCTCGCGTTCTGAATCAAACTGAACACACACTTACACTTCCTCAAACCAGGTTTAAGTCTCTGCTCTCCACTATGATCGACCCTGGAAAAGAAACACAGTGAGAGCAGAATATTCTCTTTAATTATGAAAACAGCAGTATTTATCAACCTTCCCTCTATAGGATTTCTCACTAGCATGAGGTTTAGCTATCATTAAATATAATGTGTTTTTCTCTAACATTGTCTGTGTAATAAACAGTCTTAAGAGCTGTTCAAGTGTTGCCAGTCTATACTTGAGTTTTTCCAGTCTCCAGTGAGGATCTTCTAGTCCAGCAGACAGCAGCTTCGCTCCTGAGTCTCCTGGATGATTGTAGCTCAGGTCCAGCTCTCTCAAATGTGAGGGGTTGGATCTAAGAGCTGAGGCCAGAAAATCACAGCCTTCCTCTGTGACCAGACAGCCTGACAGCCTAAACAAACAGACGCAAAATTAGTCTTAGTATATAAGAACTTACATTGTCAAATTTTTAAAAAAGAGTTTTGTGAACTTGTTTTATTCAGAGTTTAAACTGAATAAAACTTGTTTGAAGCCAGTGTTGCTCAATGGATGGCAAAGTCGATTGGAAGCAGTCCAGACTAATGCCTGATGGATTACCTCACTCATGGTCATGGTTATGGTATAAATCCTACTGACTTTGGCTTTTTTTTTTTGACTTTTGAGTTTTCAGTTCTACAATGAAAAAGCCCTAAATGGTTTGGCACAACACCATATTCTTAGTTCCTAAGCAATCCTAATGACTTTGGTTGTCCTGTGATTTTTTTTCCCAGTGCCACAGTGTATTTAAGATATGTGGCTTTTAAATATCAATGGATAATTAGCAAATGTTAGCATGCTAACATTCTAAGCTAAGATAGTGTACACTGTAAACATTACACCTGCTGCACATCAACATGTTAGCATGCTGCCATTATCATTAACTTCAGAGTACAGCTGTGTTGAAGTACAGCCTCAGAAATTCATGGCTGCAGTCTGTCATTCCCAGCTGACTAAATACACTGCTCATATCAAGTCATATCAATTGTTTTATATACATCACATTATCTCTAAAAAGACAAAGGTCAAAATGACAGAAGTGAAACTGAAAGGAATTTACAGTGTCTGTCCATTTTGATGCAACAGGTTGGTACAAAAAGCTGGAAATTTCTATAGATATGGGGTATCACTGCTTGTATCAACCAGCATGTAAAGCAGCATAAAAACATACAACATCTCATTGACAAAGTGCTGACGCCAAACCTGAGAGTTTCCAATTTACACTGTGGATTCTGCAGTCCAGCAGAGAGCAGCTTCACTCCTGAATCCTTCAGGTCGTTGTTACTCAGGTCCAGCTCTCTCAGATTACAGGAATGGGAGCTGAGAACTGAAGCCAGAGCTTCACAGCTTCTCTCTGACAGGTTACAGCCGCTCAGCCTGAAGAGAAGTGAGGAAAATACTTTTCACGTCAATAATATAAACAAATACTTAATACATGCAGTTTTCAAAACACAACAAAATAAAATTTTAAAAATATGATTTCAGAGTTGTCCTGTTGTTTGTATATTCTAGCTACTGTATAAAATCATCTGCTCTATTAAAACACAGTTTAATATTATCAATATCTTGTAGTCTTGTTCACCTACAGAGCTTTTTTGTAGGCTTTGACCACTGCCAACATCCTTAGAAGAGCCTCTTCTGAAGCAGAAAATTTCTTTAGATCAAACACATCCAGATTATTTTCTGATGACAGTAACATAAAGGCCAGAGCTGACCACTGAGCAGGGGGAGAGATCCTTTCTGGTGAGTCTTCCTGAACTCTGGTACTGTTGGATCTCCTCCACTAGAGAGTGATCCTTCAGCTCATTCAGACAGTAGAACAGGTTGATGCTTCTCTCTGGAGGGAGGTTTTTATTGAGCTTCTTCTTGATGTATTTCATTGTTTTGTTATTGGGCTTTGACCCATTTCCTTTCTCTGTCACCAGGTGTTGTATGAGATTTTGATTGGTCTGCAATGAAAGACCCAGGAAGAAAGCGCAAGAAACATATCCAGGTGTCCATTTGGACTCTCTAAGGCCTTGTCCACAGCAAACTGGTGGAGATGTTCTAGTTTAGGTTTCTCTCTGAATAGTTTAGACCACTGGGAGGATGTTTGTGGTTCTGCCAGCAGATTAACTCCAGAGTTGATGAAGGTCAGATGGACATGAAGAGCAGCCAGAAACTCCTGAACACTCAGATGGACGAAGCAGAACACCTTGTCCTGGTACAGTCCTCTCTCCTCTTTAAAGATCTGTGTGAACACTCCTGAGTACACTGAGGCTGCTCTGATATTGATGCCACACTCTGTCAGGTCTGATTCATAGAAGATCAGGTTGCCTTTCTGCAAGCTGCTCAAAAGCCAGTTTTCCCAGAGACTCAATCATCTTCCTGCTCTCTGGACTCCAGTGTGGATCTGTCTCAGCTCCTCCATCATACTTGATGTTCTTCAGTTTGGACTGAACCACCAGGAAGTGGATGTACATCTCAGTCAGGGTCTTGGGCAGCTCTCCTCCCTCTCTGGTTTTCAACACATCCTCCAGAACTGTAGCAGTGATCCAGCAGAAGACTGGGATGTGGCACATGATGTGGAGGCTTCGTGATGTCTTGATGTGGGAGATGATTGTGCTGGCCTGCTCCTCATCTCTGAATCTCTTCCTGAAGTACTCCTCCTTCTGAGGGTCAGTGAACCCTCTGACCTCTGTCACCATGTCAACACACTCAGGAGGGATCTGATTGGCTGCTGCAGGTCGTGTGGTTATCCAGAGGCGAGCAGAGGGAAGCAGTTTCCCCCTGATGAGGTTTGTCAGCAGCACATCCACTGAGGTGGACTCTGTAACATCAGTCAGGATCTCATTGTTGTGGAAGTCCAGAGGAAGTCGACACTCATCCAGACCGTCAAAGATGAAGACAACCTGGAACTCTTCAAACCTGCAGATTCCTGCTTCTTTGGTTTCAGTAAAGAACTGATGAACAAGTTCCACCAAGCTGAACTTTTTCTCTTTCAGCACATTCAGCTCTCTGAAAGTGAATGGAAACATGAACTGAATGTCCTGGTTAGTTTTGTCTTCAGCCCAGTCCAGAGTGAACTTCTGCGTCAAGACTGTTTTCCCGATGCCAGCCACTCCCTCTGTCATCACTACTCTGATGGGTTGATCTCTGTAGTTTGAGGGCTTTGAAGATGTCTTCACATCTGATTGTTGTTTCTGGTCTGGCTTGCTTCCTGGATGCTGACTCAATCTGTCTGATCTCATGTTCATCGTTGACCTCTGCAGTCCCTCCCTCTGTGATGTAGAGCTCAGTGTAGATCTGTTTTAGAGAAGTTGGGTTTCCTGCTTTGGTGATCCCCTCAAACACACACTGAGATTTCTTTTGTAGATTAGATTTGAGTTTACGTTGGGAAAGTCCAGAAGAAGTTCCTAAATGAACAAATGATGATGATTAATTTAACTAAGAATGCTACAGTAAATCTGAGGAACATAAAGATTAAAGTCAGTTTTTCCTATCAAATGTATTCAGCTCATTGGTGGAGGACAAAGCTTCTGGATTCAGCTCTGAGAAATTCAAATATTTGATGTTCATGCATATTTTTTGCCAGTTACAATGGAAACACAAAACTGTAGAAGCTTCTTACTGCTCTGCAGACAGTCAGCCAGATCCTCCTGCTTTATTTTCCTCAAGAAATGAAGTGTGATCTTCAGAAATGCCTCTCTGCTGCTTCTCTTCTGCTCTTCCTCCTCACTGTCCACCTCCTCATCCTGCCTCTTTAAGGATTCAGGATTTAAGCTCAGAATCTTCTGGAACCTCTTCAGCTCGTCCTTCACAAAACTGGCAATGTGCTCCTCAACCAGCTGCAACACAATAACATGTAAATGTGACTTGTGGAAGGAGTTGATCTCTTGTAAAAATGTAAATAAAATGACATATAATTAATGATTCAGGTAAAAAGACAAAAGTTGCTTGTCTTGTTTAACAACTCTGAACATGAAGAGACACAATATCAGTGCTCTGTGTGCCAAACGAACTTTGTCCCTGATAGGCAAACATCACTTTCGATATAGTTTTCTATATAAACAAACATTAGATCATCTTCCACACTGAAAACCTAAAGAGTGCAGAGTGCAGACTGTTAAAAGCAAAACACATCTGGTCTACTATATCTGGAGTACTTCTCCTGTCTGTAAGCTATGTGTGCTGAGGGACGTTGATTGATGCATGTCAAATAGTACAACACCCTCTAAAACAGCCAATGTGTGTTGTACTTTAGGACCAGGGTGTTTTTATTTTGTTTTATTTTAATCATGAGTTTGTACATTTACACACCATGAATATGGAGTTCAGGTCTGTTTGTTGCTGCTGAGTAGACTGACCATCAGGACCCTCTGAGCTCTCCTGAACTCTGTGAAGAAAATACAAAGATTTATATTACACAGTGGCACATACAGCATTTTAAATGTGGTGTATTATAGTGAATTCTGATAGAAACACAACACATGAAATGCAAGACCAAGACAGTCTTGCATGGCATGTTATTCCACAAATTCTTCCCTGTCTAAATATGGCGTCTGCATACACATAATGTAACTACAGAGGACTGATAATCTTTCTAATTTCACACCTTCAGATTTATTTCTATTTACAGACTTTTATTCTTCAGACCCACTTCTATCAGACCTGTTGTAGCTCCCTCTACAGCCACAAAAGGCTTTCTAACACATTAATAAGATGCAATAATATTTCCACTTTAACTTACAAAGAAATAATATGCAAGTTAGTCAAGAGAATTTGTGGCCTTCATCAATTTTCATTCACCTGTGGACCAAACCAGGTATATGATGGGAGTAAAGTCTCCTTCTGTCCACAGCAACCAAAAATGAGATGTCTCTAAAATGTTGTGTTATGTTGACTTACTTTGATCCAGAAGGAGGTTTTCCTTTAAAATCAGGGGGATGGATCATGGACCGGTCACTTTTCATGGACACACAGCTCGGTGCAGCAGAGTCTGTCCTCTGAGGCTGCAGCATGCAGAGTGTTAAAGACAAAACACATCTGGTCTATTACACCAGGACTACTCCTGTCTGTATGATGTGTCTGTGAGGGATGAGAGGGATGCTGACTAATGTATGTCATGCATGTTGGTGTTTAATTTGTGGCTTTTCAGTTTACTTTTTTGTACATTTACACACCATGAATATGGAGTCCAGGTCTGTTTGTTTCTGCTGAGTAGACTGACCATCAGGACCCTCTGAGCTCTCCTGAACTCTGAAGAAAAAAGTTTTAGGTCACGATGTCACACACAATATGTTAAATTTGTGTTGAGCAGATTGGCGTCCTAAAAAGCACGATCAAAATCAATCCCTCAGAACAAGTTTTTTTATTCCAAGCACTCTTCTTCCCTGTCAAAACATCTACAACCTCTACATTGTCCATAATGCAACTTAATTATCGACAGTTTGGTTGTACAGTCATTGTGTTATTCTAGTCTCATCTGATGAAGCAGAGAAGAGGAGAGGACTACAGAGGACTGTTCATGTCACTTCTTTTGAACTCCACTCCTCCAGATTTCTCTGTATTTTCAAACTTTTATTCTTCAGACCCACTTTTATGAGACATATTGCAGCTCCCTCTGCAGCCACAAAAGGATTTATACCACTTTATTCAGACACAATAGTATTTCCTAAGATCTGTAAACAGACTTTGATTTATGACATCGATGGAGTTCCTATTTAACTTACAAAGAAATAACATAAATGATTCAAATGATTCAAGAGAATTTGTGAACAGTTACACAACAACAGTTAAAAAAATAATTATGTTGACTTACTTTGTTTCAGAAGGAGGTTGTCCTTTAAAATCAAGAGGATCGATCATGGACGAATCACTTTTCATGGACACACAGCTGGGTGCAGCAGAGTCTGACCTCTGAGGCTGCTTTGGACTTTAACACACACACACACACACACACACACACACACACACACACACACACTTGGACTGTGAATAATGAGTTTTGAGCTCTGACATGAAGAACAGTTATGACCAGAGATCCTCATCTCACCTCTGAGCTTTGGTCTGGCTGCCATGTTGCCCACACAGAGAGGTTTTAGAGGGAGAGACTCCCTCCTCTCTGTCCTCGCCCTCATTCATAGTTGAGGTGACGCCTTAAAACAAACACATTACATATTTTTATAGTAAAGTTAAAAATAAAAAATAGGATCCTCAAAACCTCACAAACAAACAGAGACTTTTTTTATGGTCACTTGTCTAGAAAAGAAAACCAGGCTGGGTACAGTGGCCCATACCTGATAACTTGATGAAAATGTAGGTTACCTTTGACATGTGTCAGCTCTCCTTCAGGTCTTCATGTTTTCCTGAACTGGAAGACTCCCACTCCTCTATTATCAAACTAAGGAAGGAGAGCGTGACACAAATAGAAAGAAAGGTTCAGTTCAGTGACATTTGTGACATTTATTGTTGATTACAGGCCTTACAACTCGTACTTAACAAATTTAGAAAATCGAAACCAACATGTACATTATGGGCCTTTGGTTCAGCTCTGTTTTGCACTCGTTTCAATACACGATCTTTGTCCTGAAAGGTTCAGTGGGTATTTTTTTAAAACAATACTTTTAGTCATATTCACTGACCACCATCACCATCATCTGTGATAATAATCAGCCTTATGTGGTTGACTCAGGTCAGTGTTATGTTGAACAGACAAGTTAGTATTTATTTATTTAGCCAGGTGTCATCTGACCTCTTTAATTTTAATTTAGATTACATTAAAACAAATGTCCCTCTAAGATGTCTTCATTCATAACTTAAACTGTCTGTTCACATAATTATTTCTTTATTCTCTCCTCAGGTCTGACAGAGGCTTGTTATTGCACTTTGAAGAATCAAGAATCCTGTTTTCATCACTAATCAAAGTTTATGTTTGACCATAAATAATGTTCATTTTTAATCTGCAGTAACTTACATTTTCTTTTATTTCTACACAAAGTAAAGCTTGACAATATTTCTTAAGTTTTATTACTTAAGGAGTGGGAGGGGCCTTAAGGTCGTACTGGTTCAATTGTTCAGGTGGAGAGAGGACTCTGCTCACACTTACCAACTGCACCTTTAAAGGGGAATCTCAAGATGTATTATCTTTTAATTGTTGTTTGTTTCATGTCTTGTTCTCGTATTGTCTTTGGAATACAAACTTTATTTTTATTTAGTAAAAAAGAAAAAAGAATAAACATAATAAGACCGATTTGAACAGAGGGTTCACTAAAGTGCCACAAAAGGTCTCACACAGAGAGAGAAAACTAAAGTAAGGTGACAAACAAAAGACACTGTGTGTTTTTCATTCTCAAAAAAGGGACATTAACTTCTTTATACCACTACTTTATATTATACTGTAGTGCTTCTTTGTATTATTTTTTTTTTGTTTTCTTGTCAATAGCTTATATTTCATGTGACCTGGGGTCCCCAAATCAATATCAGACATCAATATTATTGACAAACGGGACTCCCCTTTATCCATCCATCCATCCATCCATCCATCCATCCATCCATCTTCTAAGCCTGCTTATCCTGAGCACACACAGGGTCACAGGGGTGCTGGAGGCCTTCCCAGCTATCTTTGGGCGAGAGGCAGGGTACACCCTGGACTGGATGCCAGTCAGTCATGACAAAGACATGACAACTCTAAATTGCTCCTAGCTGTGAATGTGAGTGTGAGTGGCTGTTTGTCTTTCAATGTCAGCCCTGCGACTGAAATTGAAAGACAAACAACCTGCAGGTTTTTTCCAATAGCTTCCTAATAAAGTGGCTTTATGACTCCAAACTAAAACAATTAAAATATGAATATAACACAGCAGTAATTATATATAATAGCAGTATTATTTGTGCCCAGCAGGCTGTGTGCTGTGTTGTGGTGTGCTCAACTTCTCTAAAGTCAACAGATGATGAAAACGAAACGGCACTCATGTTGATTAAAAAAGGGAAGTATTGTGCTTACATTCAGCAGCATAAAAAATGCAACTAACTTAAGACATGGCAAAATCACAGACAGTGCAAATAAACATGGTAGTAATGGAGCAAAATGGAGTCAGCTTATAGACTGGTTAAAGTGGTTTTCCCAGAAAGGCTTAGCTTAGACCCGGTTCGAGGGTCTAAGGACAGAGGGAGTCACAACTGTACAGACTTGTAAAGCCTCCGAGGCAAACAATGTTTGTGATTTAAAATAAATTTATTCAGGGAGTCGAGCTGGTGTTTTTTTCTTATTCTGTCCTGGAAGAGCACATCACATCCCATCAAATCATAACTGCTATAAAAAATCAAAAGTCCAGCCTACCTGCCGAAGCTTTGACTGACTGATGTGGTGGGGTGGACGTGGAGAAACGCTCAGCATCTCCTCTTACAGCTGCTGCGATTGGTCTTTCTCTTCCTGCTGCTGCACTTGTAGCAGGTTTGAGAGGGAGGCGGGGCTTGGCAATGTAACCAAGGAGAACTAGAGAGGGAGGGGGTGACAAAAATGTGAACATAACTAGGTAACAGTCCAGATAACTAGATAATAGATAGTCATTTTGATGTGTGCTTGACAATAATACCATCAGTAGAGAGATGACAATGAACTAAAAAGTTCTAAACTAGATGTGGAGGACACTGAAACACCTGCTACCATACAGGGAGGATGGGTTTAAGTAATGTAAATATACAGTTGAATACAACAGCAGCTGGAACAATCTGCCCCCTCAAAAGCCTGACAGGTTCAGATCAGCTGCTCGTCCTGTTTCATAACCTGGTCTAAACAAAATACTGCTCCTCTGTTTGTCATAAGACTCATACACACCCATCAGTACTTTCATTTTTTATCAAAGAATTAAATGTTATAAACACTTGTGTTTTGTGTGCAAGAATTTAAAAATCCTCAAAATTTACAAGTCAAGTGATTAAATTAATGTAGTGGAGTAAAAGTGGAAAGTGGCGCAAAATGGAAATACTCAAGTACATCTACCTCATATTTGTACTTAAACACTTGTGTAAATTTGTTTACTGTCACATTTTACCACCACAGCAGCATGACTTTGTTCTTCCTCTTCCATACAGGTTCCCTTATTTGTCTGGTTCTTTGCAGACTTACAGACTGACTCTTGACTTCCTCTTTGTGTCTCTGTCAAGCCACAGAACATCGATGTCACAGGCCAACACCATGATGGGAACCTCACCCCCCTTCAGATGGACCTGGATGCTGTCCTGCAAACACACACACACACACACACACAGAGTCAATCTGATGATGTTATTCTGTTTACCTCCTGAATGTATCGGCTGCAGGAGAACATCTACATGAAATAAGATCTGTAATATCAACAATGTCAAATTCTTACTTTTTGATATCAAACTTGGCTCAACAACAACGTCACGGACCACGCCATTCAACTTGAGTAACCTGCTATCGAGCAGACAGAGCTCTCGCTGAGGAAGGGAAGACACGCGGCGGGGGACTCTGTGTTTACATCAACGATGCCTGGTGTTGTGACGCTGCTGTGGTCTGCAAACATTGCTCACTATCAGTGGAGTTTATGGTTATTAAATGCCAACTCTTCGATCTTCTGAAGGAGTTTACAGCCATACTGCTCGTTGCTATTTACATCCCTCTGAGCTCCAGTGGCAACAAACAGGAGTGAGGCATTGAATGAACTATACCAACACATCAGGTGAGCAGCAGACAACACACCCGGATGCTTTTCTCATCTTGGCTAAGGATTTCAACCACACAGACCCAAAGAGTGTGTTTCCAAAACTACATAAACACATAGACTTTCCAACACATGGAAACAAAATACTGGACCAGGTTTATCCAGAGAGGAGCTTACAAGGCCCTTCCCCTCCCACACCTCGGCGCCTCTGACCACATCACTGTTATGCTAATGCCAGCATGCAGACCACTGGTTAAAGTCACCAAACTTCTCAAAGAGGTACGTGTGTGGCCTGAAGGGTCCTTGGAGGAACTTAAGGACTGTTTTAACACCACAGACTGGGACGTGTTTAAACAGGCTGCAACAACATCACAGACCTCCAGGAGTACACAGATGTCGTCACTGCCTGCATCACCAAGTGCACTGATGACGTCACAGTGCTAAAGACCATCACTGTTCGGGCCAATCAGAAGCCATGGCTGACAGGGGAGGTCCACAGGCTCCTGAGGGCTCGGTGGGCCTGAAGACAGCGAGGGCCAGTGACGAGAGAGGCAAAGAAGCAGACACACAGAGCCTGTGGCGAGGGATACAGACCATCACGGACTACAAGCCCCCACTGCAGACCTGTGACAGCTCCACCTCTCTGCTAAATGCGCTAAATGACTTCTTCACCCGTTTTGAGGCACACAACAGCACACCAGGACCAGGCCAGGACCAGCAGACTGAGGGACGGCTTCATCCAACAGGCTGTCAGGATGCTGAACTCTCTCTCTCCCTGTACAGTTGTGACACCCTCTGTCTTTAGACCCTCGAACCAAGTCAGTCAGGAAAAACTTCAAAAAAGCCTTTATGGGAAAAAGAAGAAACCTGAGGAAGAGCCACAGATGAGGGATCCCTGTCCCTGGGATGGACAGACGTGCAATAGATGCCACATGTACAGAGAACATCATCATCAGTCATATATGAAGTTAAACATGGGTCGTAATAAACTGTAGATAAACTGAGTTCATGGGTTTTAGTCCATGTGTGAAGGTATCACAGGTAATGGAAATGAGTCCGTGAGTCCAGGTGCATCTCTAGATGTCCTCATATGGAGCTCTGGGCCACTCGACCTTCTCTCCACAACACAGACACAGATCATGTCCCCACCAGGCCAGTGAACCTCAGACAGATGGACCACAACCAGAATCAGTGAGGAACCTGCAAGACTGGAGAGAACAAAGAGGACCGGGGCTCCGGCAGTAACATGCACTTTACAGGACATCAGTGTGTTCAGATTTCATTTGGGACTAAAGCAGACTCTCCTCTTGTTCAGCTGTATGTTATCATGATGCAGTGATGCAGTCTGTCCACTAGGTGGCGCTGCTGTAAAGGGTTCAAATCATTTTAATCCCAAATATCAGAGACAGTAAATAATACAATGATCACAAAACTACTGTGGTTTATAAAGAGAATATTTTGTGATTCCATTCATGACAGAGGACATTTCCTTCATAGTGAATTCAGTGAGTCATTAATCAGTCTGAACACCACTGAGCTGAATATGAACTTTATTTCATTTCATCATAATACAATAACTTCACTTTCACCTCTTCAGTATGAGGCCTTATGTTCCCTTTAGGTTAATGATTTATATTCATTTCAGATGTGAAGGGAACATTTCAAAGGTTGAAGATTTGTTTAGACATTTTTCAAATCTTAAATAAAACACCATTTACTCAACAACAGAATCAGAAAAGAAATGTTTGTCTTTAAACACTGATTTTTGTAAGACAGTGTCTTATACTGCTGTTGTTTTTAAATGTCTGAAGGAAGATTGTTTATAGCCACAATGCAAAAGACGTTTATAATGAATTACAGATGTTCCCACATGTCCCCTAAATGTGAAAGAATATTTGTTTACAGGAGAAATTCACACTAAACCAATAGGACAGTATAAAAAATAATATCAGTTAAAGGAGAAAGTCGACTCTTTCTTGATAACTTTAACATACAGTTACTATAGTTTTACTCTGATGTAACGACATTTGATTATTGATGATTATGATTACTATATGATAATATAACAATACGAATGATAATGAACAAATAAATTAACAATACAAGCAGAAATTAATGTAACAGTTCCTCTGCTCCACTGATCGATCAGTGTGAGCGGTGAATGACGATGTTATTTTTATGGTCACAGAAAATTCACAAATGTTCATTGTCATTTAGTACTGAAAACTTAACAATCACAACAAAAACAATTATTTTACATATTCAACAATACAATGCCCCAGTGCTTTGCTCATCCTGTGACAACATTGATGACTTTAGCAAAAAAAACAAAAGCAGGAAGTGTTTGGTTGCCATCCTCTTAAACTGATAAGAAAATACAACATATTTATCAACTTATATACAACATATTTATGTGATTATGTTGCTACATTACACTTCTATTTCACCGCATTTTGAATGCAAATAATGTAATAATAATAATAATAATGATTAAAAGTATTGAAATCAGTCACTTTGCAGATTTAGATTAAAATACAAAAAGCACGTTTCACCATGTTCTGCAACAAAGATTTGAATCAGAAACTGGTTGTTGGTGGGTGTTTGTTAACAAAATGACACGCACACTGCCCTGCCGATTATCTGTGCTTTTGAAACTCTCAATAAAAAATACATAGAGATGTTTTAACCTTCATTGTTGCTATACTTACTGTCACAGAGAAACACTTGAAACACTTCCAAATTTGGATATTTTCAACATCACGTTAATTTCCCTCAACATGTGTGTGGGGTCATTTCTACGTTTGTCTTCAGGTGTCAGTGAGTATTTCTCTACACAGAGGACTTTAACTTCCTACAGCTCACAAATAGTTGCAGAGGAGTCATGTCCAAATCCAAATCCAGGATAGAGAGGTTCGGTGAATGTGCTGTTGAAAGTGTAGAGATGGGTCAGTTTGCCTGAAGAGACTTTGTAGAAGGACAGAGTGCCAGCAGGACAGTCCAGATACACTGCAACTCTGTGAGATACAGAGTAGGAGGAGACAGGAAGGTCTTCTTCTCTCTTATTGTGCCAGACAGAGTAACTGTCTTCAGAGCACTGCAGACTCCAGGACTGATGATTCTTTCCAAACCAACTGTGATCAGCGTCTCCTCCCCTCCTTCTGATTCCTTTGTATGACACTGCTATGAGAACTTTTCCTTCCCATTCAACCTCCCAGTAACAGCGATCAGTCAGACCGTTTGTACACAGAACCTGACAGTGGTCAAACCTCTCTTCAGTGACAGGATAAGGCTGCTTCTTGTTGACTGCTGTCATCTTTCTGTTGTTGTCAGAGAGTTTGATATATCGCTGTGTTGTGTTTAGGTCCAGTGTGAGTCCACAAGCATCTGAAACGGACAAAACAAAAGAGTTTCATTTATTTTTATAGATAGTTTAATTCATTAACAGATCATCATTTATTTCTTCAGTTTGTATCAGTGCATATGGAAGATGAGAACAGCCGTGCTTGCAATTTTTTTTAAAATTGCAATTTAAAATTTTTTTAATGCTGTTATCTTGAGATCACAAGTTAATCAAGATGTCAAGATTTCAATAATTTATTGTCATTACACAACAATTACATCAGCAATCATTGGTAATGAAATTCTTAAATATCAGGCTTCCCTAAACAATGCTAAAAAATATTAACAAGAACAGAAACAGATTAGAAATAGAAAAAGATTAAGAATAAAAATATAAAATAAAAAATACATAATAGAAATAGAGTAATAAAATAAATAAAGTCCTAAAATATATAATATACAACAAAAATATTACTAAGTGATATACAACTTAACAGAGATATACAATAAAATATGCAATAGAAAGTGACGGTGTTGTTATAAAGTGGTGGTGCTGTGATGCTGTGAATTCAAATTATGTTGTAATCAAGTTGTTTTCTCAAGATAACAAAGCTGTTTTATGGTGATAACAATAAACACAGAAACATTACAAGGAACAAGAGGAAAGCACCCTCTGTTTGCTCCTGATGACGGGTTAATGATCTTGTTATCTCAAGATCACAGCATCAGAAATAAAAATTGCAAGTCCATTCTTAACTTCCATAAGTGTACACAAAGTGTCACCATGACATGTTTTTGTCATTTTCCACTTGTGCTCTGAATCAAACTGAACACACACTTACACTTCCTCATACCAGGCTCCAGTCTCTGCTCTCCACCATGATCCACACTGCAGAAGAAACACAGTCAGATGAGAATTGAGTCTTAACTATTGTTAAATATAACGTGTTTTTTTCTAACATTGTCTGTGTAATAAACAGTTTAAGAGCTGTTTAAGTGTTGCCAGTCTATACTTGAGTTTTTCCAGTCTCCAGTGGAGGATCTTCTAGTCCAGCAGACAGCAGCTTCACTCCTGAGTCTCCTGGATGATTGTAGCTCAAGGTCCAGCTCTCTTCAAATGGGAGGGGTTGGATCTAAGAGCTGAGGCCAGAAAATCACAGCCTTCCTCTGTGACCAGACAGCCTGAGAGCCTAAACACACATACATATAATGAGTCTTAGTATATAAGAATGTATGTATATGTGTGTCTGTGTGTATATACTCCATACTAAAATTTTTCCTTTCGGCCTATAGTCAGCTACAAGGTCAAAGTTTTCAGTAGTAAAAGTAAAAGTAAAAGCAAGTAAAAGCTCAAAATTGACTAAATGGTTTGGCACAAAACCATAATCTTAATTCCTAAGCAATGCTAATGACTTTGGGTATCCTATGATTTTTCTCTAGTGCTACCATGAAGTTCACATTTGTGGTTTTGAAATTAAAAAAAAGGTAAAAGAAAGTAATTTACAGAGTCAAAACATTTTGCTGCTACAGGTTGGTACAAAAGCTTTGTTAAAAATCCAGAAACTCCTACAGATATGGGGTATCACTGTGGTTATCAAACTGCATGTAAAGTAGCATAAAAAAATAATCTAAAAAAAATGTTTACTCCCAACCTGAGAATTTCCATTTTACAATGTGGACTCTGCAGTTCCAGCAGAGAGCAGCTTCACTCCTGAATCCTTCAGGTCGTTGTTACTCAGGTCCAGCTCTTTCAGATTACAGGAATGGGAGCTGAGAACTGAAGCCAGAGCTTCACAGCTTCTCTCTGACAGGGTTACACCCACTCAGCCTGAAGAGAAGTGAGAAAAATACTCAGGTCTTTACAGCAATAATATAAAAAAATATTTAATACACACAGTTTTTTCCTAATAAATGTGATATTAAAAAAAAAATATGGAAGAATTGTAATAACCTCAGTGACTAATATTCCCATAAGCCTCAGCTGTACTTAGTCTATCTATTAATTATACACACTTATTCTGGTTGGCGCCAATCTCACCTGACAATGGGCGAAAGGTCATGTACTGGCAATTAATAGAGAACAATTAACTAGAGAAAACTGAATAAAATTCACACAAGCACAGGAAGAACATGCAAACTTCACGGAGTAAAGTCCAGTGCACCACCCAGCTGTACTTTAGGGATAATCTGCAAATGTTAGCATGCTAAAATTACAAACTAAGATAGTGAACATGTTAAACATTACACCTGCTGCACATCAACATGTTGGCATGCCGCAAGTACCATAAACTTCAGAGTACAGCTGTGTCTAAGTACAGCCTCAGAGAGCCGTGGCTGTAGTCAGTCAGGCTGTAGATGACTAAATGAGCTGTTCATATCAAGTCACACCTGTTGTTTTATATACATCACATTATCTTGACAAAACTAATATTTAATATATGTAGTTTTAAGAGCACAACCAAACAAGATAAAAAAAATATGAAGCACATAGTTGTCCCATTGTGTTTGTATATTCTAGATACTGTACAAAATCATTAAATTGCTCTATTAAAACAGTTTGATTTTATCAATATCTTGCAGAGCCTTTTTCACTTACAGAGTTTTTTTGGAGGCTTTGACCACTGCCAACATCCTTAGAAGAACCTCTTCTGAAGCAGAAAATTTCTTTAGATTGAACACATCCAGATTATTTTCTGATGACAGTAACATAAAGGCCAGAGCTGACCACTGAGCAGGAGAGAGATAGTTTCTGGTGAGTCTTCCTGAACTCTGGTACTGTTGGATCTTCTCCACTAGAGAGTGATCCTTCAGCTCATTCAGACAGTAGAACAGGTTGATGCTTCTCTCTGGAGGGAGGTTTTTATTGATCTTCTTCTTGATGTACTTCATTGTTTTTTTATTGGGTTTTGATCCATTCCCTTTCTCTGTCACCAGCTGTTGTAGGAGATTTTGATTGGTCTGCAATGAAAGACCCAGAAGAAAGCACAAGAACATATCCAGGTGTCCATTTGGACTCTTTAAGGCCTTGTCCACAGCAAACTGGTGGAGATGTTGTAGTTTAGGTTTCTCTCTGAATAGTTTAGACCACTGGGAGGATGTTTGTGGTTCTGCCAGCAGATTGACTCCAGAGTTGATGAAGGTCAGATGAACATGAAGAGCAGCCAGAAACTCCTGAACACTCAGATGGACTGAAGCAGAACACCTTGTCCTGGTACAGTCCTCTCTCCTCTTTAAAGATCTGTGTGAACACTCCTGAGTACACTGAGGCTGCTCTGATATCGATGCCACACTCTGTCAGGTCTGATTCACAGAAGATCAGGTTGCCTTTCGGCAGCTGCTCAAAAGCCAGTTTTCCCAGAGATCTCTTCCTGAAGTACTCCTCCTTCTGAGGGTCAGTGAACCCTCTGACCTCTGTCACCATGTCAACACACTCAGGAGGGATCTGATTGGCTGCTGCAGGTCGTGTGGTTATCCAGAGGCGAGCAGAGGGAAGCAGTTTCCCCCTGATGAGGTTTGTCAGCAGCACATCCACTGAGGTGGACTCTGTGAACATCAGTCAGGATCTCATTGTTGTGGAAGTCCAGAGGAAGTCGACACTCATCCAGACCGTCAAAGATGAAGACAACCTGGAACTCTTCAAACCTGCAGATTCCTGCTTCTTTGGTTTCAGTAAAGAACTGATGAACAAGTTCCACCAAGCTGAACTTTTTCTCTTTCAGCACATTCAGCTCTCTGAAAGCGATTGGAAACATGAACTGAATGTCCTGGTTAGCTTTGTCTTCAGCCCAGTCCAGAGTGAACTTCTGTGTCAAGACTGTTTTCCCGATGCTAGCCACTCCCTCCGTCATCACTACTCTGATGGGTTGATCTCTGTAGTTTGAGGGTTTGAAGATGTCCTCACATCTGATTGTTGTTTCCGGTCTGTTTGGTTTCCTGGATGCTGAGTCAATCTGTCTGATCTCATGTTCATCGTTGACCTCTGCAGTCCCTCCCTCTGTGATGTAGAGCTCAGTGTAGATCTGTTTTAGAGAAGTTGGGTTTCCTGCTTTGGTGATCCCTTCAAACACACACCGAAACCTCTTTTGCAGATTAGATTTGAGTTTACGTTGGCAAAGTCCAGAAAAAGTTCCTGAATGAACAAATGACAGATTAATTTAACTAATGATGCTAAATTTGAGGAACATAAAGATTAAAGTATGCTGTTTTTCCTATCAAATCTATTGAGCTCATTGGTGGAGGACAAAGCTTCTGGATTCAGCTCTGAGAAATTAAAATATTTGATGTTCATGCATATTTTTTGCCAGTTACAATGGAAACATAAAACTGTAAAAGCTTCTTACTGCTCTGCAGACAGTCAGCCAGCTCCTCCTGCTTTATTTTCCTCAAGAAATGAAGTGTGATCTTCAGAAATGCCTCTCTGCTGCTTCTCTTCTGCTCCTTCCTCCTCACTGTCCACCTCCTCATCCTGCCTCTTTAAGGATTCAGGATTTAAGCTCAGAATCTTCTGGAACCTCTTCAGCTCGTCCTTCACAAAACTGGCAATGTGCTCCTCAACTAGCTGCAACACAATAACATGTAAATGTGACTTGTGGAAGGAGTTGAACTCTTGTAAAAATGTAAATAAAATGACATATAATTAAATATAATGGAAATTAGAACTGTCTGATTCAGGTAAAAAGACAAAAGTTGCTTGTCTTTTTTAACAACTCCGTCTACATGAAGAGACACAATATCAGTGCTCTGTGTGTCAAAGAACTTTGTCCCTGATAGGCAAACATCACTTTCGATATAGTTTTCTATATAAACAAACATTAGATGATCTTCCACACTAAAACTAAAGACCGCAGCATGCAGACTGTTAAAAGCAAAACACATCTGATCTTCTATACCTGGAGGACGACTCCTGTCTGTAAATTATGTCCAGTGTGTGCTCATGGACGTTGATTGATGCATGTCAACTAGTACAACACCCTCTAAAACAGCCAGTGTGTGTTGCACTTTGGGACCATGGTGATAATTCATTCTGTAATTTGTGGCTTTTTATTTTGTTTTATTTCAATCATGTTTATACATTTACACACCATGAATATGGAGTCCAGGTCTGTTTGTTGCTGCTGAGTAGACTGACCATCAGGACCCTCTGAGCTCTCCTGAACTCTGTGAAGAAAATATAAAGTTTTATATTACATAGCGACACACACAGCATTTTAAATGTGGTGTGTTATAGTGAATTCTGATAGAAACACAGTCTTGCATTTCATGTTATTCCACAAATTCTTCCCTGTCTAAATATGGCGTCTGCATACACATAATATAACTACAGAGGACTGATAATCTTACATCTTTCTAATTTCACACCTTCAGATTTATTTCTATTTACAGACTTTTATTCTTCAGACCCACTTCTATCAGACCTGTTGCAGCTCCCTCTACAGCCACAAAAGGCTTTCTAACACATTAATAAGATGCAATAATATTTCCACTTTAACTTACAAAGAAATAATATGCAAGTTAGTCAAGAGAATTTCTGGCCTTCATCAATTTTCATTCACCTGTGGACCAAACCATGTATATGATGGAAGTAAAGAAAGTCTGCTTCTGTCCACAGCAACAAAAAACAACGACGTCTCTAAAATGTTGTCTTATTTTGACTTACTTAGGAAGTTTTCCTTTAAACCCAAGAGGATTCATCATGGACCAGTCACTTTTCATGGACACACAGCTCGGTGCAGCAGAGTCTGTCCTCTGAGGATGCAGCATGCAGAGTGTTAAAGACAAAACACATCTTGGTCTAATTACACCAGGACTACTCCTGTCTGTATGATGTGTCTGTGAGGGATGAGAGGGATGCTGACTAACGTATGTCATGCATGTTGGTGTTTAATTTGTGGCTTTTCAGCTTACTTTGTTTTATTTTAACCATGAGTTTGTACTTTTACACACCATGAATATGGAGTCCAGGTCTGTTTGTTTCTGCTGAGTAGACTGACCATCAGGACCCTCTGAGCTCTCCTGAACTCTGTGAAGAAAATTTAAAGTTTTAGGTCACAATGTCACACACAATATGTTAAATTTGTGTTGTGTCATGATGAATCCTGATAGAAACATAAAGCATAAAACATAAGACCAAAATGTGATTCTCTGTGTCAGGAATGTTGGAAAATAACAAAAACATTTTCTTTAAATTATTACATTTGGTCAGCAGACTGGCGTCCTAAAAAGCACGATCAAAATCAATCCCTCAGAGCAAGTTTTTTTTTTCCAAGCACTGTCAAAACATCTACAACTTCTACATTGTCCATAATGCAACTTAATTATCAACAGTTTGGTTGTGTTATGACCCGGGGTCACAGGATTGTGTTTTAATGTGTCTGTGTGAGTGTCTTCCTCAGTGTGTGTTGTCTCTCCCTGCCTGAGCGAGGTGCTGTTTCTTTGTTCTTCCCCTCCTTCCCTCTTGTGTTTGTCTAGGTGGAGGCCCGTGATTGGACAGAGGACCAGCAGGACCAGGTTTAAAATGGGACCCACCCATGCCTCTCTCTCTTTCATTCATCCTCTACTCCCGACCAGACTGTGGTGTCCTGGGTGCCTTCGTAATTCGAACTGTTGTGTGTGGTGCTGCACGTGCATGCAGCGAGACCACCTTTGAGTTGTTTATTTATTTGATGCAGTCCGGGTTTTCTTGTAGGGGGGAGAAGCTATTTTCTTTTCGTACGTTTTCTCCTGTTTATGTTTAGGGAGGCAGGTCAGATACCTGTATTTTATTTTTATTATGATGAGGTAAGTTAGTGGATTTCGTTTTGTTTCTAGAAGGTTTTGTTTGTTGTTTTGGCCGTGCTCCCCCTGACGCCTATAACCCAGTTTTTTTGTTTTTTTTTTTGTAAATAAATTTGTTGGACTGCAAATTATATCTTCTGGTCATCCTTGGGAGAACAAAGAGAGGGAGTCGCACCCTTTATGTTGTGCCCGAGATTCCCCTAGGCTGGGGAAGGTTGTACAGTCATTGTGTTATTCTAGTCTCATCTGATGAAGCAGAGAAAGAGGAGAGGACTACAGAGGACTGTTCATGTCACTTCTTTTGAACTCTCAGAGTATCAGACCTCTTGCAGCTCCCTCTGCAGCCACAAAAGGATTTATACCACTTTATTCAGATGCAAATACTTTCCACGACCTAAAAACAAACTTTGATTTATGAAATATTTAACTTACAAAGAAATACCATAAATGATTCAAATGATTCAAGAGAATTTGTAGTCGTCACCAATTTTCTCTTCAAACAAAATTCCCCTGTAGTCCAGATCAAGTAAATGATGAAAGTAAAGAAGCACTACAATCACATTCAACAGTCCGCTTCCCTCCACAGCAGTTAAAAAAATTAATTATGTTGACTTACTTTATTTCAGAGGGAGGTTGTTCTTTAAAATCAAGAGGTATGTTCATGGACGAATCACTTTTCATGGACACACAGCTGGGTGCAGGTGAGTCTGACCTCTGCAGCTGCCCTGGGCTTTAACACACACACACACACACACACACACACACACACACCTTGGACTGTGAATAATGAGTTTTGAGCTCTGACATGAAGAACAGTTATGACCACAGATCCTCATCTCACCTCTGAGCTTTGGTCTGGCTGCCATGTTGCCCACACAGAGAGGTTTTAGAGGGAGAGACTCCCTCCTCTCTGTCCTCGCCCTCATTCATAATAATTCAAAATGTTGCCTTAAAACAAACACATTATATAATGTAAGAAATAGGAAAAATCAGGATCCTCAATCCAAACACCAATGAGTTTTTTCTAAGTTATGGTCACTTGTCTCGAAAACAAAACTAGACTGGGCACAGGTGACGCCTTAAAACAAACACAAAAAAGAATAAACAAAATAAGACCGATTTGAACAGAGGGTTCACTAAAGTGCCACAAAAGGTCTCACACAGAGAGAGAAAACTAAAGTAAGGTGACAAACAAAAGACACTGTGTGTTTTTCATTCTCAAAAAAGGGACATTAACTTCTTTATACCACTACTTTATATTATACTGTAGTGCTTCTTTTATTTTATATGAATATTTTTATGGAATATGTTTTCTTTTCAATAGCTTATATCTCATGTGACCTGGTGTCTCCAAATCAATATCAGAAATCTATACTGAATTTACAAATAGAACACACTACTTTATAACTCCAGAATGGAGTTTATTGTTTCTTCTGAAAGATCGGATCTTTCCATTCATCTGCAGGTAGTGTAGGGTCTTTTTTTCACATCACATCCCATCAAACTGTTTTGAGTTATAAAATAAAAAGTCCAGCCTACCTGTTGAAGTTTTGACTGACTGGATGTGATGCTCGAGGAGAAACTCTCGTGGGGTGGGAGGGGGGCTCCTCTTATATCCACCCCTGTTGTGTCTCTCTCTTCCTGCTGCTGCGCTTGTGACAGGTGTGTTGTTTCACCTGTGTGTAAAGAGACGCCAGTGGGAAGGTGGAGCGTGGTAATGTAACCAGGGAGACCTGGAGAGGGAGGAAGGTGACAAAAACTTAAATGTACACACCTGGACACCTGTACCTGGACAAAATTGTTGGTACCCTTCCGTTAAAGAAAGAAAAACCCACAATGGTCACTGAAATAACTTGAAACTGACAAAAGAAATGATAAATAAAAATTTACTGAAAATAAATGAAAATCAGACATTGCTTTTGAATTGTAATTCAACAGAATCATTTAATAAACAAAACTAATGAAACTTCAGTGACCTTTGTGGGTTTTTCTTTCTTTTAACAGTGGAAGGGTACCAACAATTTTGTCCACGTGTGTAACTAGACAACAGTTTAGATAATAGATAATAGATAGTCATTTCGATGTGTGCTTGATGCTTTTCAGCAATCACTTAATGATACTGGGTGGTAGCCAAGTGGATGTTAACGAATACTGTAAGAAATAAAATTATCAGAATATATGCATGATGATATATTGTCAACATCATGAACAATACAATACAATACAATAACAATACAACCCATTATAATATCTGAAACACACAGAAAACTTCAGAAAACCTAAACTTTTATTTCGGGAAAACCATGCTAGCTGCCAAAATGCCCATTTAGTCCAAGAAAGCCCAAAGTCCATGACCAATTTAAGCTTTGAATGACTTCTCTATATTAAAGTAGCCAATATGACTCCAAAGTGCTCCACTCACAATGATTTTCTTTACAGAGGTTGTTTTTTGCAGTTTAACAAGAGCTCAACATTTTGGTATTTGAACAGTCTCTACAGCTGGAAGTATGTAGAAGTAATAGTAAAGTAAAAACATACAATAGATAATATTAAATACTACAGTAACAATAATATGAATACTGCTCAATCAGCATTCACACTGAAAATGGAAAAAGCTCTATGTTTTAATTTATCAACTGTTCAAAAGGACAGATAGAGATCAATCCAGCAGTCAGAACAGAGGAACAAGCTGTCACAGGTTTCTTCATCATCAGGTGTGTTTAAAACTGCTTTTTCACTGTTAGAGGCAGAGAAGAGACAGTAAAAGTTCCTCTTAAAGAAGACATGTTTAGGATGTAAGTGTAGAATGACGTTGTTGTGAGCACCACAAACTTGTATCTGTATGATCTCTTTCTCCTTTCTTTTTCTCCTGCAGAACACCTGCTACCATACAGGGAGGATGGGGAATATTTAATGTAAATATACAGTAGAACACCCTGATGGTTCAGACAAAGATAAAAGCTGCTCGTCCTGTTTCATAACCTATTCCAAACAAAATACCTGTGCTCGGTTTGTCATTAGACCAAGACATGGTCCCTGTTGTTTTGCCAACAGCACACAGCTGTTACACACCTGTGTATACTTCCATTTTTATCAAAGCACTGAATTTTATAAACACTTACACTTAAATTTACAAGTCACTAAAATGATTAAATAAATGTAGTGGAGTAAAAGTAGAAAGTGGCACAAAATGGAAATACTCAAGTACATCTACCTCATATTTGTACTTAAACACAGTACTTGTGTAAGCCTGTTTACTGTCACATTTCCACTACAGCAAACAGTGACGCACTCAAAACAGAAGTACAGCTCCAAAACAGGAAGTACATTTGAGATCATGTGATTTTATTCCTCTTATACAGGTTCTGTATGTTTTGCAGATTCCTCTTCAGATTCTTGACTTTGCCAGAGAGTTCAGCAGGCCGATGACGCTCTTCAAAATGGGATCAACGTCACAAGGAGTTAAAAAAAAGAACAAAAAACTTGCAAACTGAGTTGATCCATCAGTAGTGCTTTCCACGTCAAAATGTCTCTGAACAGTTTGGATTGGATGAGTTTAGTTTCAGCTGATGTGAACAAACATCAGCTGAGCATTATTTAAATGTTGAAGCATGAGTGAGCTCAGTCAGTTGAAATCTCTGTCACGCTCCAGTCTTAAATCAAATCAAATCAAACACATCAGCACTCCCGGTGCCTGGAGATGATCCATTTAGGCTTCTGTAGTTTTATCAGTCTTGTGTCTGAGAACACGTGGCGCCTCCTGGTGGTGAGGACACAGTGACAGTTTTAGTGAATTATTTTTAAATAAGTTACCTATTTCTGCTTTAAGTGTAAACCTGATTGGCAAGCCACCATACTCAGAGTAAATAAAGTAGTTTAAGATTGTTTTCAGAGGAGAACTGTCCATCTGAATATCAACATGAATCAGCTTAATTAAGGGAAACAGGAAAATTCATGTTTTGATTTTCCTAACATACAGTGGTGATGATGTTTATATAAATATTTAACTCATTTTTCTAGATTTTATCATTCTTTTCTTGTTCCCACTCGCCCATTTTTCCTGGGCGATCTGTTCCTCCTTAAAGCTCGGGTCCTCTACCAGAGGCCTGGGAGCCTGAAGGTCCTGTGCAGTATCTTAGCTGTCCCTAACACTGCGCTCTTCTGGACAGAGATCTCAGATGTTGTTCCTGGGATCTGTTAGAGCCACTCACCCAGCTTAGGGGTCACAGCCCCGAGTGCTCCGATCACCACAGGGATCACTGACGTCTTCACGTCCCACATCCTTTCCAACTGTTCTCTCAGCCCCTGGTATTTCTCCAGTTTCTCGTGTTCTTTCTTCCTGATGTTGCTGTCACTTGGGATTGCCACATCTATCACTGCAGCAGCCCTCTTCTGCTCTTTGTTTGTCCACCACCACAATGTCCGGCTTGGTTCGCCATCACCTGTTTGTCCGTCTGTATCTGGAAGTCCCACAGGATCTTAGCGCTGGTCATTCTCCACCACCTTTGGAGGTGTGGCCCATTTTGACCTCAGGACTTCCAGTCCAAACTCAGTACAGATGTTCCTGTACACTATGCCAGCCACCTGGTTATGACGTTAAATGTACGCTTTACCTGCTTGCATCTTACATCCCGCCGTTATGTGCTGGATTGTCTCAGGGGCTTCAGCCTGCAGTTGGATCTTGCCTGGTGTTGTCGACTCCGGCTTCTATCGCTCTTTTGCCGCCATGATTAGTGCCTCTGTGCTGTCTTTCAGGTCCAGCCTTTTCCAGCCACTGGTAGGATTTTCTGATATCAGCCACTTCCTCAATTTGGCGGTGGTACATGTCATGCAGGGGTTTCTCCTCTCATGGATGCTTCGTGGTATTCACTTAGCAACTCGTCCCTGGGCCATCTTTTTGATGTACTCATTGATCTTTGTTGTTTCATCCTGGAAATAGCTCTGACGCTCACTAGTCCTCGGCCTCCCTCTTTTTGCTTGGTGTACAGCCACAGCGTCCCTTTAAGTTAATGATTTATATTCATTTCAGATGTGAAGGGAACATTTCAAAGGTTGAAGGTTTGTTTTGATATTTTTTTCTTGTCTTGTATGTACAAACCTAACAGATGGAGGACAATCTTAGTGATTTATAAGGCAGAAGAAATAGATCGATAGATAGATAGAAAGAATTAAAAAAACACCATTTACTCAACAACAGAATCAGAAAAGAAACGTTTGTCTTTAAACACTGGTTTCTCTTATACAGCTTCTGTTATACTGCTGCTGTTTTTAAATGTCTGAAGGAAGATTTGTGCAGACACATTTGTAGCCACAATGCAAAAGACTTTTATAATAAATTACAGATGTTCCCACATGTCCCCTAAATGTAAATATTCTCAGTGTGAAAGAGTGTTTGTTTACAGGAGAAATTCACACTAAACCAAAAGGACAGTAGAAAAAATAATATCAGTTAAAGGAGAAAGTCGACTCTTTCTTGATAACTTTAACATACAGTTACTATAGTTTTACTCTGATGTAATGACATTTGATTATTGATGATTATGATTACTATGTGATAATATAACAATACGGATGATAATGAGCAAATAACAAATTAACAATACAAGCAAAAATTAATGTAACAGTTCCTCTGCTCCACTGATCGATCAGTGTGAGCGGTGAATGACGATGTTATTTTTATGGTCACAGAAAATTCACAAAGGTTCATTGTCATTTAACACTGAAAACTTAACAATCACAACAAAAACAATTATTTTACATATTCAACAATACAATGTAGTGCTTTGTTCATCCCGTGACAACATTGACGACTTCAGCAAAAAAAACAAAAGCAGGAAGTTTTTGGTTGTCATTCTCTTAAACTCCTGTAACTGTAAGAAAATATAATGCTAGAGCAGACAGTAAGTATAAATAAGTACATTTACTCAATAACTATAGTTAAGTACAAGTTTGAGATATTAACTTGATTATGTTGCTGCATTATGCTTCTATTTCACCACATTTTGAATGCAAATAATGCAATAATAATAATAATAATAATTAAAAGTATTGAAATCAGTTACTTTGCAGATTTAGATTAAAATACAAAAAGCACGCTGCACCATGTTCTGCAACAAAGATTTGAATCAGAAACTGGTTGTTGGTGGGTGTTTGTTAACAGTCAGTCAAATCTGCTCAAACGACACCCACACTGCCCTGCCGATTATCTGTGCTTTTGAAACTCTCAATAAAAAACAAAGAAATGTTTTATCTTTAATTTTGCTATACTTACTGTCATAGAGAAACACTTCAACACTTCAAACACTTCCAACACTTCCAAACTTGGATACTTTCAACATCACGTTAATTTCCCTCAACATGTGGGTGGGGTCATTTCTACGTTTGTCTTCAGGTGTCTTCAGTGAGTATTTCTCTACACAGAGGACTTTAACTTCCTACAGCTCACAAATAGTTGCAGAGGAGTCATGTCCAAATCCAAATCCAGGATAGAGAGGTTTGGTGAATGTGCTGTTGAAGGTGTAGAGATGGGTCAGTCTGCCTGAAGAGACTCTGTAGAAGGACAGAGTGCCAGCAGGACAGTCCAGATACACTGCAACTCTGTGAGATACAGAGGAGGAGGAGACAGGAAGGTGTCTTCAGAGCACTGCAGACACCAGGACTGATGATTCTTTCCAAACCAACTGTGATCAGCATGTCCTCCCCTCCTTCTGATTACTTTGTATGTCACTGCTATGAGAACATCTCCTTCCCATTCAACCTCCCAGTAACAGCGATCAGTCAGACCGTTTGTACACAGAACCTGACGGTAGGTGAAACCTCTCTTCAGTGACAGGATAAGGCTGCTTCTTGTTGACTGCTGTCATCTTTCTGTTGTTGTCAGAGAGTTTGATATATCGGTGTGTTGTGTTTGGGTCCAGTGTGAGTCCACAAGCATCTGAAAAGGACAAAACAGAAAAGTTTCATTTATGTTTATAGATAGTTTAATTCATTAACAGACCATCATTAATTTCTTCAGTTTGTATCAGTGCATATGGAAGTATGGAAATAGAGTAATAAAATAAATAAAGTCCTAAAATATATAATATACAACAAAAATATTACTAAGTGATATACAACTTAACAGAGATATACAATAAAATATGCAATAGAAAGTGACGGTGTTGTTATAAAGTGGTGGTGCTGTGATGCTGTGAATTCAAATTATGTTGTAATCAAGTTGTTTTCTCAAGATAACAAAGCTGTTTTATGGTGATAACAATAAACACAGAAACATTACAAGGAACAAGAGGAAAGCACCCTCTGTTTGCTCCTGATAACGGGTTAATGATCTTGTTATCTCAAGATCACAGCATCAGAAATAAAAATTGCAAGTCCATTCTTAACTTCCATAAGTGTACACAAAGTGTCACCATGAAATGTTTTTGTCATTTTCCACTTGTGCTATGAATCAAACTGAACACACACTTACACTTCCTCATACCAGGCTCCAGTCTCTGCTCTCCACCATGATCCACACTGCAGAAGAAACACAGTCAGATGAGAATTTTGTCTTTAATTATGAAAACAGCAGTATTTATCAACCTTCCCTCTACAGGATTTCTCACTAGCACGAGTCTTAACTATTGTTAAATATAAGGTATTTTTTTCTAACATTATCTGTGTACTAAACAGTTTAAGAGCTGTTTAAGTGTTGCCAGTGTATACTTGAGTTTTTCCAGTCTCCAGTGGAGATCTTCTAGTCCAGCAGACAGCAGCTTCACTCCTGAGTCCTCCTGGATGATTGTAGCTCAGGTCCAGCTCTCTTCAAATGGGAGGGGTTGGATCTAAGAGCTGAGGCCAGAAAATCACAGCCTTCCTCTGTGACCAGACAGCCTGACAGCCTAAACACACATACATATAATGAATCTTAGTATATAAGAATGTATGTATATGTGTGTGTGTATATATATATATGTATATATATATGTATATATATATATATATATATATATATATATATATATATATATATATGTATATATATATATATATATATATAAAATTTCTTTCATTTCTTCAAAGAGTTTTGTGAACTTTTTTATTCAGAGTATTAACTGAATAAAACTTGCCACTGATGTAATTGTATGTGTCCCAATATCAGTCAGAAGCAGTCCATACTAAAATTTTTCCTTTCACCTACCCAATGGACTGACTTTGGCCTACAGTCAGCTACAAGGTCAAGTTTTGAGTTGTGCAAGTAAAAGCTCAAAATTGACTAAATGGTTTGGCACAAAACCATAATCTTAATTCCTAAGCAATGCTAATGACTTTGGGTATCCAATGATTTTTCTCTAGTGCTACCATGAAGTTCACATTTGTGGTTTTGAAATAAAAAAAGGTAAAAAAGAAAGTAATTTACAGAGTCTAACCATTTTGCTGCTACAGGTTGGTACAAAAGCTTTGTTAAAAATCCAGAAATTCCTACAGATATGGGGTATCACTGCTGCTATCAAACTAGTAGTAGCATAAAAAAAAATAAAAAAAACTGTTAATTCCCAACCTGAGAATTTCCATTTTACAGTGTGGACTCTGCAGTCCAGCAGAGAGCAGCTTCACTCCTGAATCCTTCAGGTCGTTGTTACTCAGGTCCAGCTCTCTCAGATTACAGGAATGGGAGCTGAGAACTGAAGCCAGAGCTTCACAGCTTCTCTCTGACAGGTTACAGCCGCTCAGCCTGAAGAGAAGTGAGGAAAATACTCAGGTCTTCACAGCAATAATATAAACAAATATTTAATACATGTAGTTTTTTCCTAACAAATGTGATATTTAAAAAAAAATATGGAAGAACTGTAATAACCTCAGTGACTAATATTCCCATAAGCCTCAACTGTACTTAGTCCATCTATTAATTATACACACTTATTCTGGTTGGCGCCAATCTCACCTGACATTGGGCGAAAGGTCATGTACTGGCAATTAATAGAGAACAATTAACTAGAGAAAACTGAATAAAATTCACACAAGCACAGGAAGAACATGCAAACTTAACGGATTAAAGTCCAGTGCACCACCCAGCTGTACTTTAGGGATAATCTGCAAATGTTAGCATGCTAACATTACAAACTAAGATAGTGAACATGTTAAACATTACACCTGCTGCACATCAACATGTTGGCATGCTGCAAGTACCATAAACTTCAGAGTACAGCTGTGTCTAAGTACAGCCTCAGAGAGCCGTGGCTGTAGTCACTACCAGATGACTAAATGAGCTGTTCATATCAAGGCACACCTGTTGTTTTATATACATCACATCATCTTGACAAAACAACTAACGCAAAGTTAAAAATTATATAATTGAGACTGAAAGTAATTTAGAGAGTCTAACCATTTTGCTGCAACTGGTTGGTACAAAAGCTTTGTTAAAAATCCAGAAATTCCTACAGATATGGGATATCACTGCTGCTATCAAACTAGCATGTAAAGTAGCATAAAAAAATAATCTAAAAAAAATGTTTACTCCCAACCTGAGAATTTCCATTTTACACTGTGGACTCTGCAGTCCAGCAGACAGCAGCGTTCACTCCTGCATCCTTCAGGTCGTTGTTACTCAGGTCCAGCTCTCTCAGATTACAGGAATGGGAGCTGAGAACTGAAGCCAGAGCTTCACAGCTTCTCTCTGACAGGTTACAGCCGCTCAGCCTGAAGAGAAGTCAGGAAAATACTCAGGTTTTCACGGCAATAATACAAACAAATATTTAATACATGTAGTTTTAAAAGCACAACCAAACAAGATAAAAAAATATGAAGCACATAGTTGTCCCATTGTGTTTGTATGTTCTAGGTGCTGTACAAAATCATTAAATTGCTCTATTAAAACAGTTTGATTTTATCAATATCTTGCAGAGCCTTTTTCACTTACAGAGTTTTTTTGGAGGCTTTGACCACTGCCAACATCCTTAGAAGAACCTCTTCTGAAGCAGAAAATTTCTTTAGATCAAACACATCCAGATTATTTTCTGATGACAGTAACATAAAGGCCAGAGCTGACCACTGAGCAGGGGAGAGATCCTTTCTGGTGAGTCTTCCTGAACTCTGGTACTGTTGGATCTTCTCCACTAGAGAGTGATCCTTCAGCTCATTCAGACAGTAGAACAGGTTGATGCTTCTCTCTGGAGGGAGGTTTTTATTGATCTTCTTCTTGATGTACTTCATTGTTTTTTTATTGGGTTTTGACCCATTCCCTTTCTCTGTCACCAGGTGGTGTAGGAGACTTTGATTGGTCTGCAATGAAAGACCCAGAAGAAAGCGCAAGAACATATCTAGGTGTCCATTTGGACTCTTTAAGGCCTTGTCCACAGCAAACTGGTGGAGATGTTGTAGTTTAGGTTTCTCTCTGAATAGTTTAGACCACTGGGAGGATTTTTGTGCTTCTGCCAGCAGATTGACTCCAGAGTTGATGAAGGTCAGATGGACATGAAGAGCAGCCAGAAACTCCTGAACACTCAGATGGATGAAGCAGAACACCTTGTCCTGGTACAGTCCTCTCTCCTCTTTAAAGATCTGTGTGAACACTCCTGAGTACACTGAGGCTGCTCTGATATCGATGCCACACTCTGTCAGGTCTGATTCATAGAAAGATCAGGTTTCCTTTCTGCAGCTGCTCAAAAGCCAGTTTTCCCAGAGACTCAATCATCTTCCTGCTCTCTGGACTCCAGTGTGGATCTGTCTCAGCTCCTCCATCATACTTGATGTTCTTCAGTTTGGACTGAACCACCAGGAAGTGGATGTACATCTCAGTCAGGGTCTTGGGCAGCTCTCCTCCCTCTCTGGTTTTCAACACATCCTGCCAGAACTGTAGCAGTGATCCAGCAGAAGACTGGGATGTGGCACATGATGTGGAGGCTTCGTGATGTCTTGATGTGGGAGATGATCCTGCTGGCCTGCTCCTCATCTCTGAATCTCTTCCTGAAGTACTCCTCCTTCTGAGGGTCAGTGAACCCTCTGACCTCTGTCACCATGTCAACACACTCAGGAGGGATCTGATTGGCTGCTGCAGGTCGTGTGGTTATCCAGAGGCGAGCAGAGGGAAGCAGTTTCCCCCTGATGAGGTTTGTCAGCAGCACATCCACTGAGGTGGACTCTGTGAACATCAGTCAGGATCTCATTGTTGTGGAAGTCCAGAGGAAGTCGACACTCATCCAGACCGTCAAAGATGAAGACAACCTGGAACTCTTCAAACCTGCAGATTCCTGCTTCTTTGGTTTCAGTAAAGAACTGATGAACAAGTTCCACCAAGCTGAACTTTTTCTCTTTCAGCACATTCAGCTCTCTGAAAGTGAATGGAAACATGAACTGAATGTCCTGGTTGGCTTTGTCTTCAGCCCAGTCCAGAGTGAACTTCTGTGTCATGACTGTTTTCCCGATGCCAGCCACTCCCTCCGTCATCACTACTCTGATGGGTTGATCTCTGTAGTTTGAGGGTTTGAAGATGTCCTCACATCTGATTGTTGTTTCTGGTCTGGCTGGCTTCCTGGATGCCGACTCAATTTGTCTGATCTCATGTTCATCGTTGACCTCTGCAGTCCCTCCCTCTGTGATGTAGAGCTCAGTGTAGATCTGATTTAGAAGAGTTGGGTTTCCTGCTTTGGTGATCCCCTCAAACACATACTGAGATTTTTCTGTAGATTAGATTTGAGTTTACGTTGGCAAAGTCCAGAAAAAGTTCCTGAATGAACAAATGACAGATTAATTTAACTAATGATGCTAAATCTGAGGAACATAAAGATTAAAGTCAGTTTTTATACAGTTTTTTCTATCAAATCTATTCAGCTCATTGGTGGAGGACAAAGCTTCTGGATTCAGCTTTGAGAAATTCAAATATTTGATGTTCATGCATATTTTTTGCCAGGTACAATGGAAACATAAAACTGTAAAAGCTTCTTACTGCTCTGCAGACAGTCAGCCAGCTCCTCCTGCTTTATTTTCCTCAAGAAATGAAGTGTGATCTTCAGAAATGCCTCTCTGCTGCTTCTCTTCTGCTCTTCCTCCTCACTGTCCACCTCCTCATCCTGCCTCTTTAAGGATTCAGGATTTAAGCTCAGAATCTTCTGGAACCTCTTCAGCTCGTTCCTTCACAAAACTGGCAATGTGCTCCTCAACCAGCTGCAACACAATAACATGTAAACGTGACTTGAGGGTGGAGTTGAACTCTTGTAAAAATGTTAATAAAATTACATATAATTAAATATAATGGAAATCAGAACTGTCTGATTCAGGTAAAAAGACAAAAGTTGCTTGTCTTGTTTAACAACTCCGTCTACATGAAGAGACACAATATCAGTGCTCTGTGGGCCAAAGAAATTTGTCCCTGATAGGCAAACATCACTTTCGATATAGTTTTCTATATAAACAAACATTAGATCATCTTCCACACTGAAAACCTAAAGAGTGCAGAGTGCAGACTGTTAAAAGCAAAACACATCTGGTCTACTATATCTGGAGTACTTCTCCTGTCTGTAAGCTATGTGTGCTGAGGGACGTTGTTTGATGCATGTTAAATAGTACAACACCCTCTAAAACAGCCAGTGTGTGTTGCACTTGCAGGGTGTTAATTTAGTCTTTAATTTGTGGCTTTTTATTTTGTTTTATTTTAATCATGAGTTTGTACATTTACACACCATGAATACAGAGTCCAGGTCTCTTTTCTGCTGCTGAGTAGACTGACCATCAGGACCCTCTGAGCTCTCCTGAACTCTGTGAAGAAAATATGAAGTTTTATATGACATACTGGCACACACCATTTTAAATGTGGTGTGTTATAGTGAATTCTGATAGAAACACAACACATGAAATGCAAGTCCAAGACAGTCTTGCATGGCATGTTATTCCACAAATTCTTCTTCCCTGTCTAAAAATGGCGTCTGCATACACATAATGTAACTGAACCATCGACAGTTTAGGTGAGTTATACTAGAAGTGGCTAATGAAGCCTCCAGCCTCTTCCCTCAGGCAGAGATGAGGAGAGGACTACAGAGGACTGTTCATGTCACTTCTTTTGAACTCCACACCTCCAGATTTCTCTGTATTTTCAAACTTTTATTCTTCAGATCCACTTTTATCAGACCTCTTGCAGCTCCCTCTGCAGCCACAAAAGGATTTATACCACTTTATTCAGACACAATAGTATTTCCTAAGATCTGTAAACAGACTTTGATTTATGACATCGATGGAGTTTCTATTTAACTTACAAAGAAATAACATAAATGATTCAAATGATTCAAGAGAATTTGTGAACAGTTTAACAACAGTTAAAAAATAATTATGTTGACCTTACTTTGTTCTGGAAGGAGGTTGTTCTTTAAAATCAAGAGGAAAGATCATGGACGAATCACTTTTCATGGACACACAGCTGGGTGTAGGAGAGTCTGTCCTCTGAGGCTGCTCTGGACTTTAACACACACCAAACACACACACACACACACACACACACACACACACTTGGACTGTGAATAATGAGTTTTGAGCTCTGACATGAAGAACAGTTCTGACCAGAGATCCTCATCTCACCTCTGAGCTTATTTTTATAGTAAAAAACCTTATAGTATAGTTAAAAATAAAAAATAGGATCCTCAAAACCTCACAAACAAACAGAGGCTTTTTTTATGGTCACTTGTCTAGAAAAGAAAACCAGGCTGGGTACAGTGGCCCATACCTGATAACTTGATGAAAATGTAGGTTACCTTTGACATGTGTCAGCTCTCCTTCAGGTCTTCATGGTTTCCTTTAAAGAACTGGAACACTCCCACTCCTCTATTATCAAACTAAGGAAGGAGAGCGTGACACAAATAGAAAGAAAGGTTCAGTTCAGTGACATTTGTGACATTTATTGTTGATTACAGGCCTTACAACTCGTACTTAACAAATTTAGAAAATCGAAACCAACATGTACATTATGGGCCTTTGGTTCAGCTCTGTTTTGCACTCGTTTCAATACACGAGCTTTGTCCTGAAAGGTTCAGTGGGTATTTTTTTAAAACAATACTTTTAGTCATATTCAGTGACCATCATCACCATCATCTGTGATAATAATCAGCTTCATGTGGTTGACTCACGTCAGTGTTATGTTGAACAGACAAGTTAGTATTTATTTATTTAGCCAGGTGTCATCTGACCTCTTTAATTTTAATTTAGATTATATTAAAACAAATGTCCCTCTAAGATGTCTTCATTCATAACTTAAACTGTCTGTTCACATAATTATTTCTTTATTCTCTCCTCAGGTCTGACAGAGGCTTGTTATTGCACTTTGAAGAATCAAGAATCCTGTCTTCATCACTAATCAAAGTTTATTTTGACCATAAATAATGTTCATTTTTAATCTGCAGTAACTTACCTTTTCTTTTATTTCTACACAAAGTAAAGCTTGACAATATTTCTTAAGTTTTATTACTTAAGGAGTGGGAGGGGCCTTAAGGTCGTACTGGTTCAATTGTTCAGGTGGAGAGAGGACTCTGCTCACACTTACCAACTGCACCTTTAAAGGGGAATCTCAAGATGTATTATCTTTTAATTGCTGTTCGGTTCATGTCTTGTTCTCTTATTGTCTTTGGAATACAAACTTTATTTTTATTTAGTAAAAAAGAAAAAAGAATAAACATAATAAGACCGATTTGAACAGAGGGTTCACTAAAGTGCCACAAAAGGTCTCACACAGAGAGAGAAAACTAAAGTAAGGTGACAAACAAAAGACACTGTGTGTTTTTCATTCTCAAAAAAGGGACATAACTTCTTTATACCACTACTTTATATTATACTGTAGTGCTTCTTTGTATTATTTTTTTTTGTTTTCTTGTCAATAGCTTATATTTCATGTGACCTGGGGTCCCCAAATCAATATCAGACATCAATATTATTGACAAACAGGACTCCCCTTTATCCATCCATCCATCCATCCATCCATCCATCCATCTTCTAAGCCTGCTTATCCTGAGCACACAGGGTCACAGGGGTGCTGGAGGCCTTTCCCAGCTATCTTTGGGCGAGAGGCAGGGGTACACCCTGGACTGGATGCCAGTCAGTCATGACAAAGACATGACAACTCTAAATTGCTCCTAGCTGTGAATGTGAGTGTGAGTGGCTGTTTGTCTTTCAATGTCAGCCCTGCGACTGAAATTGAAAGACAAACAACCTGCAGGTTTTTTCCAATAGCTTCCTAATAAAGTGGCTTTATGAATCCAAACTAAAACAATTAAAATATGAATATAACACAGCAGTAATTATATATAATAGCAGTATTATTTGTGCCCAGCAGGCTGTGTGCTGTGTTGTGGTGTGCTCAACTTCTCTAAAGTCAACAGATGATGAAAACGAAACGGCACTCATGTTGATTAAAAAAGGGAAGTATTGTGCTCACATTCACGACAGCATACAAAATGCAACTAACTTAAGACATGGCAAAATCACAGACAGTGCAAATAAACATGGTAGTAATGGAGCAAAATGGAGTCAGCTTATAGACTGGTTAAAGTGGTTTTCCCAGAAAGGCTTAAACCCGGTTCGAGGGTCGGTCTAAGGACAGAGGGAGTCACAACTGTACAGACTTGTAAAGCCTCCGAGGCAAATCAATGTTTGTGATTTAAAATAAATTTATTCAGGGAGTCGAGCTGGTGTTTTTTTCTTATTCTGTCCTGGAAGAGCACATCACATCCCATCAAATCATAACTGCTATAAAAAATCAAAAGTCCAGCCTACCTGCCGAAGCTTTGACTGACTGATGTGGTGGGGTGGACGTGGAGAAACGCTCAGCATCTCCTCTTACAGCTGCTGCAATTGGTCTTTCTCTTCCTGCTGCTGCACTTGTAGCAGGTTTGAGAGGGAGGCGGGGCTTGGCAATGTAACCAAGGAGAACTAGAGAGGGAGGGGGTGACAAAAATGTGAACATAACTAGGTAACAGTCCAGATAACTAGATAATACATAGTCATTTTGATGTGTGCTTGACAATAATACCATCAGTAGAGAGATGACAATGAACTAAAAAGTTCTAAACTAGATGTGGAGGACACTGAAACACCTGCTACCATACAGGGAGGATGGGTTTAAGTAATGTAAATATACAGTTGAATACAACAGCAGCTGGAACAATCTGCCCCCTCAAAAGCCTGACGGTTCAGATCAGCTGCTCGTCCTGTTTCATAACCTGGTCTAAACAAAATACTGCTCCTCTGTTCGTCATAAGACTCATACACACCCATCAGTACTTTCATTTTTTATCAAAGAATTAAATGTTATAAACACTTGTGTTTTGTGTGCAAGAATTTAAAAATCCTCAAAATTTACAAGTCAAGTGATTAAATTAAATGTAGTGGAGTAAAAGTGGAAAGTGGCGCAAAATGGAAATACTCAAATACATCTACCTCATATTTGTACTTAAACTTGTGTAAATTTGTTTACTGTCACATTTTACCACCACAGCAGCATGACTTTGTTCTTCCTCATCCATACAGGTTCCTTATTTGTCTGGTTCTTTGCAGACTTACAGACTGACTCTTGACTTCCTCTTTGTAGCTCTGTCAAGCCACAGAACATCGACGTCACAGGTCAACACCATGATGGGAACCTCACCCCCCTTCAGGTGGACCTGGATGCTGTCCTGCAAACACACACACACACACAGAGTCAATCTGATGATGTTATTCTGTTTACCTCCTGAATGTATCGGCTGCAGGAGAACATCTACATGAAATAAGATCTGTAATATCAACAATGTCAAATTCTTACTTTCTGATATCAAACTTGGCTCAACAACAATGTCACGGACCACGCTATTCAGCTTGAGTAACCTGCTATCGAGCAGACAGAGCTCTCGTTAAGGAAGGGAAGACACGCGGCGGGGGACTCTGTGTTTACATCAACGATGCCTGGTGTCGTGACGCTGCTGTAGTCTGCAAACACTGCTCACTATCAGTGGAGTTTATGGTTATTAAATGCCAACCCTTCGATCTTCTGAAGGAGTTTACAGCCATACTGCTTGTTGCTGTTTACATCCCTCTGAGCTCCAGTGGCAAAAACAGGAGTGAGGCATTGAATGAACTATACCAACACATCAGTGAGCAGCAGACAACACACCCGGATGCTTTTCTCATCTTGGCTGGGGATTTCAACCACACAGACCCAAAGAGTGTGTTTCCAAAACTACATAAACACATAGACTTTCCAACACATGGAAACAAAATACTGGACCAGGTTTACCCAGAGAGGAGCTTACAAGGCCCTTCCCTCCCACACCTCGGCGCCTCTGACCACATCACTGTCATGCTAATGCCAGCATGCAGACCACTGGTTAAAGTCACCAAACTTCTCAAAGAGGTACGTGTGTGGCCTGAAGGGTCCTTGGAGGAACTTAAGGACTGTTTTAACACCACAGACTGGGACGTGTTTAAACAGGCTGCAACAACATCACAGACCTCCAGGAGTACACATCACAGTGCTAAAGACCATCACTGTTCGGGCCAATCAGAAGCCATGGCTGACAGCGGGAGGTCCACAGGCTCCTGAAGGCTCGGTGGGCCTGAGGACAGCGAGGGCCATGTGACGTCAGAGAGGCAAAGAAGCAGACACACAGAGCCTGTGGCGAGGGATACAGACCATCACGGACTACAAGCCCCCACTGCAGACCTGTGACAGCTCCACCTCTCTGCTAAATGCGCTAAATGACTTCTTCACCCGTGTTGAGGCACACAACAGCATACCAGGACCAGGCCAGGACCAGCAGACTGAGGGACGGCTTCATCCAACAGGCTGTCAGGATGCTGAACTCTCTCTCTCCCTGTACAGTTGTGACACCCTCTGTCCTTTAGACCCTCGAACCGAGTCAGGAAAAACTTCAAAAAAGCCTTTATGGGAAAAAGAAGAAACCTGAGGAAGAGCCACAGATGAGGGATCCCTCTCCCTGGGACGGACAGACGTGCAATAGATGCCACATGTACAGAGAACATCATCATCAGTCATATATGGAGTTAAACATGGGTCGTAATAAACTGTAGATAAACTGAGTTCATGGGTTTAGTCCATGTGTGAAGGTATCACAGGTAATGGAAATGAGTCCGTGAGTCCAGGTGCATCTCTAGATGTCCTCATATGGAGCTCTGGGCCACTCGACCTTCTCTCCACAACACAGACACAGATCATGTCCCCACCAGGCCAGTGAACCTCAGACAGATGGACCACAACCAGAATCAGTGAGGAACCTGCAAGACTGGAGAGAACAAAGAGGACCGGGGCTCCGGCAGTAACATGCACTTTACAGGACATCAGTGTGTTCAGATTTCATTTGGGACTAAAGCAGACTCTCCTCTTGTTAAGCAGTATTTTATCATGATGCAGTGATGCAGTTTGTCCACTAGGTGGTGTTGTTATAAAGGGTTGAAGTCATTTTAATCCCAAATATCAGAGACAGTAAATAATCCAATGATCACAAAACTACTGTGGTTTATAAAGAGAATATGTTGTGATTCCATTCATGACAGAGGACATTTCCTTCATAGTGAATTCAGTGAGTCATTAATCAGTCTGAACACCACTGAGCTGAATATGAACTTTATTTCATTTCATCATAATACAATAACTTCACTTTCACCTCTTCAGTATGAGGCTTATGTTCCCTTTAGGTTAATGATTTATATTCATTTCATATGTGAAGGGGACATTTCAAAGGTTGAAGGTTTGTTTAGATATTTTTCAAATCTTAAATAAAACACCATTTACTCAACAACAGAATCAGAAAAGAAATGTTTGTCTTTAAACACTGCTTTCTGTAAGACAGTGTCTTATACTGCTGTTGTTTTTAAATGTCTGAAGGAAGATTGTTTGTAGCCACAATGCAAAAGACGTTTATAATAAATTACAGATGTTCTCACATGTCCCCTAATTGTGAAAGAATATTTGTTTACAGGAGAAATTCACACTAAACCAATAGGACAGTATAAAAAATAATATCAGTTAAAGGTATAAGAAAGTCGACTCTTTCTTGATAACTTTAATCTACAGTTACTATAGTTTTACTCTGATGTCATGACATTTGATTATTGATGATTATGATTACTATATGATAATATAACAATACGAATTATACTGAGCAAATAACAAATTAACAATACAAGCAAAAATTAATGTAACAGTTCCTCTGCTCCACTGATCGATCAGTGTGAGCGGTGAATGACGATGTTATTTTTATGGTCACAGAAAATTCACAAATGTTCATTGTCATTTAGTACTGAAAACTTAACAATCACAACAAAAACAATTATTTTACATATTCAACAATACAATGCCCCAGTGCTTTGCTCATCCTGTGACAACATTGACGACTTCAGCAAAAAGAACAAAAGCAGGAAGTGTTTGGTTGCCATTCCTCTTAAACTCCTGTAACTGTAAGAAAATATAATGCTAGAGCAGACACTGAGTATACATTAGTACATTTACTCAATAACTGTAGTTAAGTACAAGTTTGAGATATTAACTTGATTATGTTGCTGCATTATGCTTCTATTTCACCACATTTTGAATGCAAATAATGTAATAATAATAATAATAATGATTAAAAGTACTGAAATCAGTTACTTTGCAGATTTAGATTAAAATACAAAAAGCATGTTGCACCATGTTCTGCAACAAAGATTTGAATCAGAAACTGGTTGCAGTTGGTGGGTGTTTGTTAACAGTCAGTCAAATCTGCTCAAACGACACCCACACTGCCCTGCCGATTATCTGTGCTTTTGAAACTCTCAATAAAAAACAAAGAAATGTTTTATCTTTAACTGTTGCTATACTTACTGTCATAGAGAAACACTTCAAACACTTCAACCACTTCCAAACTTGGATACTTTCAACATCACGTTAATTTCCCTCAACATGTGGGTGGGGTCATTTCTACGTTTGTCTTCAGGTGTCTTCAGTGAGTTTTTCTCTACACAGAGGACTTTAACTTCCTACAGCTCACAAATAGTTGCAGAGGAGTCATGTCCAAATCCAAATCCAGGATAGAGAGGTTCGGTGAATGTGCTGTTGAAGGTGTAGAGATGGGTCAGTTTGCCTGAAGAGACTCTGTAGAAGGACAGAGTGCCAGCAGGACAGTCCAGATACACTGCAACTCTGTGAGATACAGAGGAGGAGGAGACAGGAAGGTCTTCTTCTCTCTTATTGTGCCAGACAGAGTAACTGTCTTCAGAGCACTGCAGACTCCAGGACTGACGATTCTTTCCAAACCAACAGTGATTAGCATGTCCTCCCCTCCTTCTGATTACTTTGTATGTCACTGCTATGAGAACATCTCCTTCCCATTCAACCTCCCAGTAACAGCGATCAGTCAGACCGTTTGTACACAGAACCTGACAGTGGTCAAACCTCTCTTCAGTGACAGGATAAGGCTGCTTCTTGTTGACTGCTGTCATCTTTCTGTTGTTGTCAGAGAGTTTGATATATCGCTGTGTTGTGTTTAGGTCCAGTCTGAGTTCACAAGCAACTGAAAAGGACAAAACAGAAGAGTTTCATTTATGTTTATAGATAGTTTAATTCATTAACAGATCATCATTTATTTCTTCAGTTTGTATCAGTGCATATGGAAGATGAGAACGGTGCAATTATTTTTTTTAATGCTGTTATCTTGAGATCACAAGTTAATCAAGATGTCAAGATTTCAATAATTTATTGTCATTACACAACAATTTACATCAGCAATCATTGGTAATGAAATTCTTAAATATCAGGCTTCCTAAACAATGCTAAAAAAATATTAACAAGAACAGAAACAGATTAGAAATAGAAAAAGATTAAGAATAAAAATATAAAATAAAAAATAATAATATAATAGAAATAGAGTAATAAAATAAATAAAGTCCTAAAATATATAATATACAACAAAAATATTACTAAGTGATATACAACTTAACAGAGATATACAATAAAATATACAATAGAAAGTGACGGTGTTGTTATAAAGTGGTGGTGCTGTGATGCTGTGAATTCAAATCATGTTGTAATCAAGTTATTTTCTCAAGATAACAAAGCTGTTTTATGGTGATAACAATAAACACAGAAACATTACAAGGAA